>CAUYSK010012282.1:0-48896 GCA_963575035.1 Avahi laniger
AAAAAAAAAAAAATCAACCCCATTAAAAAGTGGGCAAAGGACATCAACAGAAACTTTTCAAAAGAAGATAGACTAATGGCCAAGAAACATATGAAAAAAATACTCAACATCTCTTCTCATCAGGGAAATGCAAATCAAAACCACAATGAGATATCATTTCACTCCAGTGAGAATGGCATTTATCAAAAAGTCCCAAAACAACAAATGATGATGTGGATGCAGAGAAATAGGAATGCTCATACACTGCTGGTGGGATTGCAAACTAGTACAACCTCTGTGGAAAATAGTATGGAGCTACGTCAAAGAACTAAATTTTTTATCAGCAGGAAGTTGGTGCTCTTTGAAAGTAATGGCAAAACTTGGACAATAAAAAGCTTTTCTTAAAACCTCTGAAAATGTTGCTACTATGTCATCTCTCCCAGAATACTGCTTAAGGATTTCACAAAGCTATTAACATATACTTACTGTTTTCCTTCCCCTTTGACCAGTGGTACATATGGTTACCATCCTGACTACTTGACTACTGGTTTATGAGTGAATAGACCATGGAATATTTCATTTTAGACTTTTTCTTGTTTTTTAATGTGAAAATGAAATGGAATCTCCATTTATTCCTAACAACTGAATTAAATACACAACCTTTATAAGAAATATATTGTTTAATGTGCAGAATTTAAGAAACTTGCTCTTTAATTTGCTTTAATTCCAAATGTTTATTACACTATCATATGAATAATAAAAGGAGAGTTTTATATTAAAAAACAAATATAAATTTTTGTTATTACATTGAAAGTGTTTGATAATAATTTCTTTATACTAATATCTTCCTTATTTTAATTGTGTGAATAACTAAATTAATAAAATTATGTTGAAAAGTTTTTTCTGAATAACATCTTATTTAAATATTGTCAAATGAAACCTTAAAATATTCAGAACAACTGGCAAGAGTTTATTTATCATAAAATATTTAAGAAAATATACTGTCCAATCAAAGCAATTGTCATGGAAATAAGTTAAAGACATATTAAAGCACATATGTTATGTGACAAAGATCACAAATTAATTAAACAATGATGGTTAATTGAAAACTTTAATTCCTAAAATGTAATTGATTGAAGTGCCACAACATTCATTTAGTACAAAGCGGTATGATAAGTCTGGTCCTCAAGAAATTTTTAATTTAGTTGGTCAGTAGTTCTTAAACTTTGGTATGTAACAGAGCTATCTAGAGAGCTGTTAAAATGAAGAAACTCAGGATCCTGCCCAAACTACCAATTTAGAATTGTCCTGGATCTTTGGCTCCTTGCTTGGAAAATTCGTAAGCAGAGCTGGTATGGAGGAGTGACCACAGACAGGAAGCAACTCCACACACCTTTTATTGTAGAAAGAAAGGAGTTGTACAAAGCAAGAGTATGTTCCAGAGAGGAGTGGGTCAGTCTCTAGTAGTGGAGAAAGACTTTGAAGACTCCCAGGTGGTTTCCTTTCATTGGCCTGGTTCCGGGCGAGGGCTTAAAGGACGTGCGGGATGTTACCAGAGGATTGATATACATAACCGACAGGTGTTCTTATAACAAGGTTGCAGCTCCACAGGGGGGAATGCCTCAAAACCTCGAGTTCCTGCTCTTTAAAGTAGTTGGCTGTGTTTTCCTACAGTCCCATCCCAGGCTTCTTTGCCCCTAGGAACCACCCTTCTCGTCTGTATCTGCCACCTGTAGATTTGGTCCCTGCCTAACAGAATATTTGAAGTTGGAATTTGGGTATCACAAAACTCCCTAGTTTGTTCTAATGGACATTGATTTGATATCCACTGTAGTAGATAATGTATTAACAGTAAAACAAAGTGGAAGCAAAGTAAATAGAAATGGTTTTTGTTTTGTTTTGCTTTAATTTGTTTTTTGATGCATCAAATCCTTTTCATAGGTGATATTCATCATCACATAATGATCTAATATCTCTGATCAGAGAAAAATCATTTTTCTCCTATCAAATTTCAGAAATATGGTTTTGGTGTATACTAAACAAGCTAAATTTGGAGTTAGGTATTCCAAATTTTTCATTTTAATACTGGTATTGACTAATGTGGTTGTATCTACAAGAATAAGACTGTAATGAGGCAAGGTCTAAAAATGATGTCTTAAGAAAAAATAGAGAATTTATCCTTTGTATTTAAAATAAAAAATGAAGAAAAAATGAAAATATTACAGGGAGTTACATCTAATTGCATTTTCCACTACCTTATGAAGTTATTTGGTTTTCATCAAGACAAAAATTAATGCTTTAATACTTTCAATTCTAGAAATTTATACTTAAGGGTGTTTTGCTCTTACAATTAAGGCCATTTCACAGCAACACTTGAATTAACTATTAAAATCCACTTATAGTGTAAAAAGCATGAGAGAGAGCAACGTGGCACTGATGGTAAGTTATTGATGTATATTTGTTAATCTATTATACAGTTTGGTCTGTTAATGTTCATTTTATGTTTTGACTGAATTTCTGCATTTATATATTTGAGTGTTTTCTGTGTGTGTGTGTGTGTGTGTGTGTGTGTGTGTGTGTGTGAGTGTGTGTTTGCCTTTTAGTTAATATGTTATCTGAGCACTTCTTCCTGGGAGTTAATCCAGCTGCAACGTTTGAACACACAATCCTTTGCAGAGTGTTCTCACTTCTGACACCAACTGCAGGTGTTGACTCAGCCAGTCCCCAAAACCAGTCTTACATGTGATAATTTGTTAGAAAGATGCACAGAAATCATTGAAAACTATTATATTGTATTTAAAGTCACAGATTGTTATGGGGAAAATATACAGACTAAAATCAACCAAAGTAAGAAAAACACAGGGCAGAGTTTAGTAGGGTTGCAAATGTGAAATTCCCATTGTTCTCCCAGTGGAAGTAGAATGCATTACCTTCCCAGGATTGATTTGTGACAATATGCACAGAGTATTGCCAACCTGGGGAACTTATCCAAGTCTCTGTGTTCAGAGATTTTGTTGAGGCTCCATTACATAGACATAATTGATTGATTGACTGTCCACATAAATGAATTCAATTTACAAGGCAACTGATACGATGTGACCCAAAGCCCTCACCCTAAATCATATGGTTGATCTTTCTGCTGTGATTAACCCCCACCAAAAATCAGATCATTGATCTTTCTTGCATGTTTATACTCCAACCTAAGATTATTGAATGCGGTTAGCTCCTACCCTGAACAAAGATGCTTCTATTAGGCATAACATAGATTACCACCCAGAAGCTGGTACAAAGGCAATGCCTCTCTTTGTGCAAGGCCAATTTCTTTATGACACAGCTTTTTAAAACAGAAAGATGAAAGCTTGAATGAATTAAATTAAAAAATATTCAATATGGACCCTAGTATATAAAAGCAACATAGGGAAAAGTGATAGCTGTGTAAAATTTA
Organism: Avahi laniger; assembly: GCA_963575035.1. NCBI lineage: Eukaryota > Metazoa > Chordata > Mammalia > Primates > Indriidae > Avahi > Avahi laniger. The sequence goes on from CAUYSK010012282.1 coordinate 3,425, forward strand.
TAATAAGTATTATTTATCATCAGGGATTTAAATGTGTAAGATTTAATTAGGATTCATAACTATTCAGTATGAGATATTGAGAACCAAACTCAGCATTAGAATCAAACCAGATAGTGAAGGAACCTTAAAACATTATAGAGGAAGCAAATAGTTTCCAGGTGTTTTTTTTATAATCCTTATTCATTTATGAATAACTGGAATAAAATGTGCTTAATAAACAATGCTGTATTATTATAAGAATCTATCATATCATCATATCACTAATAAAATATAATAAAATATCTTTATTCCTAATAACCTTTGTCATCAGAGGTGAATTTCCTAATGTATAAGAAGGAATCTTTATTTTTATTTTTTTAAAATAAGTATTCACAATAAATAAAGTGCAAATAAAGTTCAAGATTGAATAAGTTATAGTTATTAGGTAAAGAGGTGCACGATTTCAGGACTTTTATTGAAAATGTTTTCACATCACTTATTTCCCCTTGTCAATATTAAATGATATGTAAGTGATTAGATTTAGTCAAGGCATATTGCTGTGCTATTAATCAGCTTCATGCATGGCTCAGGAATCATCAGGACAGTCACAAAGACTATTTTTGTCTCAGTTCATTTTGTAGAGCTGAGCTCCAAATTTAATTTCTCTACATATCATAGTGAAACAATTTACATAGATATATTCATTATGTAGGACCTTTTTGGCAAAGTACAAATAAGTATGTGATTGCTGGAGAACTCAGGTCTCTATCCGACTACTAAAAACCATTGTAAAAATAAAAATCACTGTACTGTACTATTCTCATGTGTCATGCATTTAATCATAAACGATTGCTACTAGCTACTGTAATACATAAATGACTAGTAAATTTTTCTGTAGCATTTCATTGTGACAGACATGGAGCTGCCAGTAATTATCTCCTCACTGGAATAAGAAAACTGTCATATTTTAAATTTTTGTTTAAAACTCTTAATCGCTTAACTAGGAAATAGCCATGAACAACTTCTGATAACATTAGTAGATATTTATCTAGATTTTAATTTTTTCTTTTGAATAAAAATACCATATTTAATTTTATGAACATTTTAACTATTTCAGTCGCCTCCAAATTTGAAATTCCAGGTTAGACTTGCTGTGGGATATTATTCTCTTTTTCCTTCTTTTGTGTATGTTCACATTATGGATTTGAACTGCATGAGAGTTTCTGAAGCATTGTCACTAGAAGCAGTTTTATTGCCTTGGTGTATACTTCAGCTGTTGATAGCATCTGTTACTTTTGATCTTTTGACAGAAAGATTATATTTAGGACTAGCTTTTTTCGCCAAATCATGAAATCATGAATTGAAAGCAATTATTCTCCTTCCATTGAGATCATATAACTGTGCATTTTCCTGAGTCCATGACAAAATGATTACTTATAAACAAGGCTCTTTTTGTATTTCAACGTTTCATTGGTATCTAAGAAAGTCTTATACTGAATTCAATGTTGTTACAGATTGTGATCTAGCCAGTGTATTGAATGAACAAAGGCATTTGAAAGTTTATTTTTAATTTTAAGAATTTATTATAAAACACAGTTGCATTAACTATATTGTTCCTCTTGCAAGTATGGGGAAAATAATCACATTTTAGTTTCACATATTTCTCTTAGAAACATTCAAGTCTGAAAAAAAGAAAAACTATTGATGTAAGCTATATGTTTGGAAATGTCCTCACAGACATCATTAACATTTTTCATTAAAAAAGTTGTTTTCTTATGTACAATTTGTGGATATAAAATTTCCAAATATTTAAATATCAAAGCCATAGATGACTAAACTTTGTTGCTTTGAATCTTAGGATGTGAATGAAAAAAGAAGAGAGGTATTAGGGCCTATTAAGGATAAATTATCGAGTGACAGATGGTGTTGCTGTTTGACAAGTGCTCTCTTTGATAAATAGAGTAAACGGGTCAGTACTTAATAAAAAATATTTTCTAAGTACCAAGATGAACATACTATTACTTTTCTTTCTCAAAACTCTAAAATCTTCTTTACATGAAGGATTTAAATAAGCCTCAGGAGATGACCTTTCTAAAACAGAAGATGTCTTCCCTATTATCATTCTATATCTTGAAGTTCCTATTGAAGTATGTGACATTTCCACAGAACTTTAAATAGAAATATGAAAGGACAGAACAGGAAGTACATTCATAATAATAAAAAATGTCTGGCTATATGACCCCAATAAGACAAGTTAAATATATTAACACTACTTATTTCATGTTGAAGGACCAGATGGTAGCAAGAAAAAAATCAGAGTATAAAGCCTAATTCAGAGTGTGTGCTCTGATACTTGCAGTCGTAATCCCATAATCCCTTATGGAAACAATCAACAATCTCTTGCTCCTGCAAATTATGACTCTGTCGTGTTTGTGTGTGTGTGTATGTGTGTGTGTGTGTGTGTGTGTGTGTGTGTGATTCCATATATGAAGACAAGTGAATGATTAGAAGCTTGGTGTTTGAACTTTTTTACCGAGATTATTATCCATATTGCTCTAAAAAACAAAGTGAAATTTGCCATATTTTCCAAACAAAATTTGTATTTTATTCTCTATCTGGATCTAGTACCCTTAATATAAATTATTTTACATCTTTGATCTTGCTTTTTTTTTAAATGACATAGTGTTTCAAAGACATCTCTTTTAATGTGTGTTGCATACAACACTGGGCATTAGTAGAACCTCAAAAATAAAAGGAGTAGTTAATATTTTTGGAAAATGCTTAAAAAATATCAACAGTTTTCTTTACCTGTTACCTGTACTTGTTTACAGTACTTCTCAGAACCTTTTATTTTTTAAAAACCATCATGGATTTTCAAGAGGAGAATAGAACCTGTAGCATTTTCCAAACGAATTTTACTGTGAAACTTTTTTATTTCTGGTAATTTATTCAAGAGATATTAAATAAGCACTTGAATTGCTAGTAAATAAACCTGAACAAGTCCCACACTCACAGTAAATTAGTCTTTTATGACTAATGTTCCACATAAAACCTTTAGACTACATTAAGTGCTTCATATGTGTTGTCTCATTTAACTTTCAAAACAAACCTATGATTAAGCACTATCATCATCTTCATTTTACCAATGTGGAACTAGATCACATGTCTAGCAAGTGATAAAGTTTGGATTTCAACCTGGGAACGCTTAGGGACATTATATTATATAGAGGACTGATATTTTATAATAGCCTGTTCTACATAAGACAAAGCAAGTATTTTGTCATATATATGAAATTTGGAGCTGTAATTTTAGTGTCATAATATGGATCAGCTGAATGGTAGGAAACTTGTAGCAGGCATTTCAGTTCAATTAAATGAGCTATTGAACTGCTGACCTTTAATATATCTTCGTACTCTGAGACTTCTATGATTTTATGAAATGTTTATGATCTACTTGGTAGTTTCTGCCACTTGTCTCCTCTGCCACCTGCTGTGGTTCTACTTAGGTAGCTAATCATACAGAGCACATATAAGTTCATTTGTGTAGTGCTACCTGATAATGCAATCAAAATGGAAGCCATTTTGGCAGTAGAAACAATCTATTATTTCATGTTATCTGTATCTTTTCCTCTCCCATTGACAAAGTTACACAGGATTTAACTGGTTGTGTTTTGAGTAGCTGTTGCTAACAGACAATTCAAGTTGAAGTTATATTCAGTTTCTATCATACTATTAACATGTAATTCTAGCCATGATGAAAAAAATTGTCACATGTTGTCACCTGACAAGATGAAAGATATGAACTTTCCACCTTATATTTATATTTATACTTAGTTCATTCTCTGATAATAAATCACGATCCCCAGGCATGTCTATTTTATTGTCTTGACAAGTATGCCTTTTTTTTCCTATCCACTCTGTAAGGTAGATATAAAGTCCCAGTAACCCTACTTCTTTTTATTTGACCTTAGTTTCCTATTTCCATTCTTCATAATTTATGAAGTAATCAGCATGATTGCCCCATTGTGAATCTGAGGACAAAATTAAGAAGTTCTATGGAAAGAGGAAAAAAAACATAACCCTTATCTCCTATTCCTGTATAGCATTGCTAGCTAGTACTATCTTAAGAAGCCATGTTCACTATGACAGAATTGAGAATATGTAACATGTGGTAAGAATTTGAAATGTACTCTTTCTTGAAGAAAGTTAGTAAAAACCACTTAAGACTAAAGTTCCTAAGTCAATATACATACTTTATAATGAAATAATAACTTGCTTAAGGCATTTTCAAGATTTATATTGCAATTTATACTTTTTATGCTTAGTTGGCCCTGTGCCTCCACACTTCCTTCTTCCTTTTGTGCTAATACTGCTTCGTGCTGATATTATACTTTGGACTGGCAAATTGGGAAGTGACGATTATAAATGAAGGAATAAGAATAAAGAAGAATGAAAGTTCTGAAACAATAGGAAGTAAGAGAGGGATGAGTAGGCATGAGGAAATCAAGGTGGTGGATAGATAGAGGGGTGTGAGTCAACATGTATTAAGAAAGTGTAGTGATCAGGTTAGAGAGCAGAGTGCCTCACGAGGAGTGAACTCTTTAGTTTTTTCCTCCCTGATATTCATCCCTGTTCTTCTATTTTTGTGATTATGGTCAGAGGAAGGAAGATGAAGTATTTAGAATAAATGATAACAAAAACAGGAGGCTGCATCAAATGGATGAATGTATTGATTTGAGGTATTGGAATTCTCACCTTGCAACCCTTAAGTACTTGATATTCCTTTGAAGCCAATTTACGTTATAATTCTTATTCTTAAACTTTTACTATTATCTGTTTTTTCTTTTACAATTAGTTTTAAGAAAATATGATTTTTCTTTATTTCTGGTTATCACAACCTATTTCCTTATATGTTTTAAACTCTTAATGATTGGCTTCTTGGTGACTGTAATGCTGAGTTGACAGTGTTTTGCTTTTCTATGAAGGTCATGGAATATATTCTCAGCCAGATATGTTCAGAGTTAGTTGGAATGTTCTAAGAGTCTTCAAGAAATCCAGTAGGTAGTTCATTGAGCAATTTCATCTGATTTCTACCTTTAAAGTGTATATCTTTGTTTCAGGCTTCTTCTCTTATCCATCTCCATCTCCATGACTTATCCTCAGTATCCTAAATAATTATAGCATACTTATACAGTAAATTACAACATGTATGCACACACACACACACACACACACACACACAGAGTTTCAATCCCAACACTTTTTGGCATACATACTTCCCTTACCTTATGAGACAATGGCTTATCAGTAAGAAGGATGTAGTTTTTTTGAGGCCCTAACTGTGTTACATTACTGTATTTCACTTCACTCAGTCCATGTAAAGTTGCCGAGCATATATAGTAACTTAGTAAATTTTGCTGTCATTCATTTTCCTTGATTATCAGGGAGGTATTGCTCCTGAGTCTTATGTAAGTCTTATGTATATTCAGGAACTTAATTAAACAAAAACTGTCCAAATGCAAGTGTTTCTCCCAAAAATGATTTTCTCTTTTGAGATCACCAAAGTAAATTCCTTCTCAGTTCACCACTAAGGTGAATGTCATGTTGCTACATCTGTACTCTGAAATACTCGGAACATAGGCCGTATGCCTACCTGCATAAAGGAGAGAATATGTGTTAAACTGATCCATGGTTCATGACAAACATTATCTCTTGTGGATATCATGAGTAAATAGTGCATAACAACATTTTTTTACCTTGGACATTTTTATGTCAAATTCTGTTACATCTTGGTGGGGCCAAAATATCTCAAAAATATTTTGCGGCATTGCCCCAGTAATAATCAAGAGGATTCACTCATTACAGAGAACACCAAACTAGTAATGAAAAATCCCATTTTTATCCCAAAGGTTTGCCTTGAGTATATTAGTACTCTAATCATTTACTCGTGAGAACTGTCTTTTGAAAATAAGCTTTCTGTCAATACATTTCTTAAAATAAGTTGAGATCAATGCAGAGTCTATGTCAGGTGTCTTAGTGTTTCTCCATCATGAACTACGACTATAGATTAGTAGACAGATAGGGACATACATACATAGATTTATGCATGCATGTAAACATACCTAACCGGGACTGCATTGTGTCACTGTAATGGCTTGAAATTGAACTAGAGTCATATTGAATAAATGTGAAAAGTTGCCTCTATGAGACATGAAGTCTTTCTCCCAGAATAGTCCTGAAAATCAATAAGCTTTCTTAACCAAGCATTATAAATGGTTTCTGATAGAAAATCAGACACACTTGACAGGTCATACTAAGATGTATAGAATAAGTTACTCAGTTCTGCTGACTTCAATAATTAAATCAGTCATTGGCAGTCACATATAGCTTACTACTGATGCTTTGGGACAAACAATTTGCCAGTGTGTTTACAGGATGACTAAGATAGCGTGCCGGATACCTAGTTGTGTCTTTTGGGTAGATGATTCATGTTGAATCTTTAATTTCCTTAAGAAGTTTCTCTTTTGGAAATTTCCTCAGTAGCCTATTTAAGACTATTCGCTAGACCTGGAATCTAGCAAACTTAATTATGAATTTAATTAGCCTGTAGATGAGAATTGGAAAGAAGATCTAACATCAGTATTTTCGGGAAAAATGGTTGGGATATTCTGGGATCAGTGTGGGCAGATGTTCGGTTCATTAGCCTTCAATATTGTTTTTTCATTTTATGTGGTCATTAGTGTTGAGCAAAGCACCCTCGTGCTTTATAATTAAAGGCAATAGCTTTGCCTCAGAAAGAATCCCCGAAGAGGCTTTGTTGGTACAAATAACAAAGGCACAGATGTAGAGGTAGCTGATAAAACTTCTTGTACAAAGGGCTCCTGGATCCATTTGTGCATAATTGAGTTCTGTGTGTGACACTGTTCTTGAATGGAGAACAATTGATACCTCTGTGCCATCTGTTATTTTGTGTCTGTGCCAAGTGCCAACACTATAAGGTACAAACAGTGGTTTGTGAGCACTACAGTGTGCTGGTACTCACTTGGATCCTGTTTCAGCAGGCTTCCTCAGGCTGTCAAGGCTAACAAAATATAGTGACGCCTTTTATTAGGCAAAGATAATACTCAGAATGTTTGACTCTTGATGAATCACATTTATGGAGCGGCCCATGAAACCTAAGAGGGCATGAAGTCTTCTTGTTTTTTCCTAGTAAAATGCCCCAATTGCAAATAGCTAATGGTTAACCCTTGATAAGGTGAATAACAGCAGTGTTAATGAGGGAAGATAAGTTGATGACATCTGTGATTCTTACACCAAATGTCTCCCTTTTCACTTGGTTACCACATCATTGAAATTATGTAAGGTCCACAAAGGTGTTCTCTGACTTTGCTGTGTGTTCTTTTCATGATTGCTATGTTACTAGGTTACTATCTCAGATGCTCAACTCGCTGATGATCAACTCTATTAGCTCCATCGTAAACCATTCAAGCAAAGGTTTGCTTAGTTGTTGGGATATGTGCCATGTTGCATTGCTTAACTTAGAGAGTAGATTTTTCTATTGTGGAGTGAATTCTTTTCAAGTGTTTAATATCCTTGTTACCAGCATATGCATTTTGTGTAACACGAAATCAGGTAGGGGATAAGGGTGCCCTCAAGAAAACTAATCTTTCTCCAAAAAATTCTCTGGTCTAACCATAATATAAATCACTGTAACATATACCCACAAGCATTAAAAAGAAGTAAAACATTGGCAAGAACTTAAACTGAAAAAAGGAATTCAGCAAGCATCCCATTGTATACCTAAAAACTTAAATGTATGATTACATATAAATGCATAATCTTCGAGGGTCAATTCAATTCTTTTCAACAAACTCCTATTCAGAAACACTCATATTTAAGAAGCTATACTGATTCCTCAAATGAATAAAGTAAATTAGTAGAAAACAATTTTGATAAATTGGTTATTCCTGGTCATAGCATTATTTTGTATTTTTATTTTTTCTTTCTAACCAATTTCATGTTATTTCATTTAATCTTCATAATAACTAACTGATAAACACAAGAGGAGTCTATATCCAAGATTCACCAAATACAAACTAAGGGAAGGTCACCTTGGTCTGAGTCACTTAAACCATCAGCTTTAGCAACAGGAAAATACTTCTTATTCCTTGTCTGCATTTCTATTCTTCTCTTCATGCATTATAATACTCCTCAGAAGCCCTAAAGGAGAAATGAATATTAAAAAATACAGTACTGAAAATTTAAATAATAATTACTAATTAAAAAAATTTTAAGGGAACTTCAGAAAATGCATACTTAGAGAGTTCAGGATTAGCTATAATTTAGAAAGACTGTTACTAGGTCTTAGCTAAAGTTTTGTCAGTGTTAGCAAAAGTAAGTGGGAGATATGAAAAAGAGAATGGAAACTTGAGTTGTGCATAAACTTTGCATTTGTGCTAACAGAAAATTAGAACATGGAAGTAACTGCTAGATTTTTCGCAAGTTGGCAGTTGCAACTGTTTTTTTATAGCAGCATTTTGATATGGTTGCCAGAGCAGATATAGTTCAATAGTTTAGGACAAACTATAGTATTATAAATCACCTGTGTAAGCTTTTAACTAATGAATTGATGGACTAGGTAAATATTTTTGAGAAATGTGATAGGGAGAGCTGGATACAGGTATCTATTGGAAACCATTGTCCTGATCTAGGTGTAATGGCACTGACTTACCAGTGCGAGATGTGTAAGCAGGAAGCATTTATTTTCTATTTCGATGTGTTCTGAGTGTTTTGATTATGTTTTGCATATTTGTATAACAAATAGGAACACTTTCATTCAACATTATTAAAGAAGAGAACACATAGGTGTAAGCATAGCAAAATTAACAGGAGATATATCCCAATATTGCATTCATAAGCCTTCCATGAGAACTTTGCCTATAGAATAATTCCAAACTGAGTATAAAGCTGTCTTTGGAAGCTCATTGTTAGATAAATATGAGTAAAGTAGCTCAAAGAAACCACAAGAAGTAAAATTACTTATGAAAAATCATTAAAAATAGAAAAATAAATTAAAAATGAAAATAAGACAATTAACACGTCCCTAGAGACTACAATTCCTAATTTATTTCCCTACAACAGTTTGAGGAATTGGAAATTAGTATGCTGCTAGATACTTACTTGAAATACCAGCAATATAAAACACTGAGTATGGTTTGGTAAAATAAGTAAAGAAGAGAGACTGAGGATGAGGATGTTGGGGCTGGTGGTATGCCTAAGGGTTGGAGACTAGAGTTCTAATTTGAGATATCCGGTGGAATCATGCAAAATATATTGATATATTTTTATTAGAATTACTTATATACATTTCATTACTAATATACTCACAGCATTATATTTATACTTGCTAATATTAGTAATATTAATTCTTTACAATTATATCAATTAATATTTAAACTAACATTATTGAAGACCCTAATAGGTATTATGAGGTTATCAGTTTATTGAATGAAGAAGAGAACTGATCAAAATTCTCATAATCTCTTTGCTGTCTTTAATGGCAAAGACAAGAAATATTATGTTAGTGAAAAGTTACCATACAGCTGAAAATATTCTCTTTCAATGTGTGAAGTAACCCAGAAATTTCAGTGTTAGAACCTTTCAACACATTAATATTTTTGAAAACCAGGCCTGCAACTAGGAAGATATTGAAATTCATCTCTACAGAGCAAGGGGAGATGGAACAAATTAAACAACTACTCAAATATATGACATTTAATTTTAAAATCTCCAGTGGCACTTGGGATATCTCAATTTTTGGTAGGAAACTTTTGATGGTGCTTCTCTGGTAGCACATTTTAAAGGCATTATTTTCTTTTAAGAAAGAAAATGACAGAAAAAAGCCAATTGAAGATTCCATTAATTTCAAATTTATAAATCATGAAATGCAACTGTGAAGAAACAGTAAATTTTATTTAAAAATTAAAAGTAACATTAGCATGTTGGAAAAATTTAATGGCATGATATTAGATAGATTCACTAGGAACGGGAGTAAGGTAAATGATTGTATACCAAAAACAATTATTTTGTTTATTTATTCATAAAGTTTCTTTAATTAATATAACTTGACAATATTTCTTTATTAATGTACACAGATAAATGCTATATTTTACTTTTTAAAAAATATTTTTGAATTATTTTTTTAAAGGAACTAATTTTGGTTCCACCAATATATTAAAACTAATGTGTAAGTCAATAAATAAATAAATATTTCAAAAAATATAGCTTTTTAATAATTTAAGGACCTCTTGCAAGATAAATTACATGGTTACCCTACTTGGCCTTTCCTCTTAGTACTTGTATCACATGATGTCTTGTATTATAGTCACTTATGTATATGTCTTATCTACTGAGGAAAATTGCAAAGTTCTTGCATGCAAGACCTGTGTCTGACATAATGCTGAAATACTATGCCTAAAGGAGGATTTAATATTTAGGCAGTGCTCAAATACTTTTGCATGGATGATTGCATGTATGAATCTGGTTCTATGCATATCATATATTACCCGTCTTCTGAGTCTCTATGCTACACCGAAAATGGTATTCTCCTATCCATCACTGTTGTCAACATGTTTTTTGCTTTGCCACCTCTGTGATTTTGTTTATGAAATCATTCATCTCTGTGGTCAGTCCAAATCTTTCAGTTAACCCAAGCCCAAATATATTAAGTAAAAGTACAGACTGAGGAAGTGTACAATGCTCCGATTTTCAGTCCCAGCCCCTCTCTACAGTCAATGCTACTTTCCCACAATTTCCCTGCCTCCTTTTCTCTGGGTAATCCAAAAATAATTTAAAAATCAGGTAATGAAAACCTAGATCACTCCATTCTACAGTGATGCTCTCTTCTTGTGAAGACCTACAGCGTTAGTTCTCTGTATCGTTCTTTTTTACACTTACCACTTGACTTTTCTTAAACTCTGTTAAACTTATCTATTATCTAAATGTTCATATATCTGTGCCTTGTCTTCTCCAGCTAGACGATAAGCCCTGTGAGAAGAGGGACTTTGTACCATTTTTCACAATGCCTAAAACATTGCATATAGCAGTATTAAAAATATATACATTTAGGGCCGGGAGCGGTGACTCACGCCTGTAATCCTAGCTCTCTGGGGGGCCGAGGCGGGCGGATTGTTTGAGCTCAAGAGGTCGAAACTAGCCTGAGCAAGAGCCAGACCCCGTCTCTACTAAAAATTAGAAAGAAATTAATTGGACAACTAAAAATATATAGAAAAAATCAGCCGGGCATGGTGGCACATGCCTGTAGTCCCAGCTACTTGGGAGGCTGAGGCAGTAGGATTGCTTGAGCCCAGGAGTTTGAGGTTGCTGTGAGCTAGGCTGATGCCAGGGCACTCTAGCCAGGGCAACACAGTGAGACTCTGTCTCAAAAAAAACAAAACAAAACAAAAATATATATATATATAAATTTACATTTGTATTTCTCATCTGCTAGTTCAAACACTTAAAGTTTCTTGAATGGTAGAAAAAATGCCTGACTTGATGCTCTACAATACCAATAGAAATTCATTTATTGTCATAAATATGCGATATTTTTCAAGCAAAAATAACAAAGGTTTTTTAAAATCAGGTATAGTCAGAAGTCAAAACTTGAAATAGAGTGGTACCTCAGATACATTGTGAGTTTGGTTCCAGACCACCGCGATAAAGTGAATATCACAATAAAACAAATCATACGTGAAAGTTATGTTTACATTATACTGTAGTCTATTAAGTGTGCAATAGCATCATATCTAAAATATGTACATAGCTTAATTAGAAATACTTAATTACTAAAAAGTCCTAATGATAATCTGCTCCTGCTTTATCAACTAAGTTTGTAGAATATTTTAAATCCTTTGTTGCCATTTCAACGTTCACTCCTTTTCACCAAGAGTAGATTCTATCTCAAGAAACCACTTTCAAGCAACTCCTCATTTCTCAAAGTTTTATTGTGACATTGCAGCAATTCAGTCATATCTTCACGCTCCCACTCTCAGTCTAGTTCTCTTGCTATTTCCGCCACTTCTTCAATTACTTTCTACATACACCAAGTTTTGAACCCCCAAAGGTTGTATGCAGGTTAAAATTATTTGTTCCAAACTTGTATTGATGTTGCTATTTTGACCTCCTCTCATGAATTACAAATGTAGGTTTTTAGCATAATTCATAATGTATATTAAGCATAATTCTTAAGGGCCCTAGTGTTTTTAGAATGATAAATGAGCCCTTTAAGTGGTGACTTCCACTTAAAGTCACCAGCTGCATTAGCCCCTAGTGAAAGAATCAGGCTGTCATTTGAAGCTTTGAAGCCACGCATTGATCTTTCCTCTCTAGCTCTGAAAGTCCATCTTCTTCCGATAAAAGGCTGTTTTGTCTCCACTGAAAATGTGTTGTTTAACATGGCCACCTTCATCAATGATCTTAGCCAGATCTTCTGGGTAACTTGCTGCAACATCTTCATCAGCACTTGCTGCTTCACCTTGAACTTTTCTATTATGGAGACGGCTTCTTTCTTTAAACCTTATGAACAAACCTATGCTAGCTTCAGACTATTCTTGTGCAGCTCCCTCGCCTCTGTCAGCCTTCACAGAATTGAAGAGAGTTAGGTCCTTATTCTGGATTAGACTTTGGTTTAAGAAAACGTTGTAGCTGGTTTGATCTTCTATCCAGACCACTCAAATTTTCTTCACATTAGTAATAGTGTGATTTTTCTTTCTTATAATTTGTGTTTTCGCTGAAGTAGCACTTTTTATTTTCTTTGAGAACTTTTCCTTTGCATTCACAACTTGGCTAACTGATTTGAGCAAAAGGTCTAGCATTTGTGGATCATGGTTTTTGACATGCCTTCCTCACTAAGCTGAATCATTTCTAGCTTTTGATTTAAAATGAGAGATGTGTTACTCTTCCTTTCATTTGAACACATAGAGGCCATTGTAGGGTCATTAATTGCTCTAATTTCAGTATTGTTGTGTGTCAGGGAATAGGGAGGCCAGAGGAGAGAAAGAGAGAAGGAATGGACCGTCTTTCACACACAACATTTATCAAATTCTTCATCTTACATGGTCCCTGTTTGGTGCAAAAGTGATGACAATAGACTTGCTCTATGAAGGGTTGACACAAATCTTCAATTGGTAAAAACGGTATTTGTGAAGCACAACAAAGTGAAGTGTAATAAAATGAGGTATGCCTATACATACATTTTTACAAAGTTATAGTGTCAACCAGTAAGCCAACTGTGTTTACATTTATAGTCAATATATCAAAATTTAGAAAGTCTGGGAAATGAGTTTTGCAAACTCAGTATTTAAGAAAAATATATAGTTACCAAAATAATGAATGTGAATGGAGATATAAATTTTATCTTGCCTCTCTGGACCATTCTTAAGGAAAGAGTTAGCACTTTTTAATAAGGATTCTGCCGTATTTTCTCAATGTTTGCAAATACATCAGCTATGACATAGCAGAGGCAATGAAAACAGTTTTTCTCTGTTACAAACAAAAATCTCTAAAAAGCTGAAACTTCAGATTTACAGTTACTTGACAGAAAAGAATTTACGATACACTAAAAAGCACTTTACTGCTTCTGCAAATACCCCTATATAAAATATAGTGAAAATATATGTTTTTTAAGGTAGTTATTGACTATTTTGAAGTATATCCTGAGAGTATCCATTATAACACCTGGCAATTAATGTCAGCAGCATAACACAAGTTACCCGTGCCCCCCCCCATTTCTACACAAATCTATTTTATGCACTGCTTGATTATTAGCATATATGCTATTTTCCTTAAAACATATTAAATGAAGAAACCAATTTTAAAGACAGATATATTAATTTAAGTGTTTTTTGTATATGAATGGTTCCTAGCAATCTTTTTCATCAGTGTTTATCTTTGTTATAACAAACAAAAGAGTAAATTAAAACAATACGATCACTATATTTGATATGACACAATTTTCAGCCACTGGAATTATAATCATTTTGATTATATTTTCTTGCATTGTTTTGTTTTGTTTGTTGTATTCATTGAAACTATTATGCATAGTACATAAAGAATGACTTTAATCCTCAAAAAAATAAAATAACTCACATATTTACTTAATATAAAAACACTGTTGGCAAGAAATCATAGGCCTTGAGCAAAAACTGAAAACCAAACAGCCTCTACTCTCTCACATTTTCATTGATGGAGTCCATTTTTATAATTCCTTACTACTGAGACTAAAGTAACATCATCATCCACTTTTTTGGCCTAAGATGAGGTGTCACAATTTCACCAGCAAGATTTTTCAAGGATGATTCTTTTGCTGAGTCCCCTGATCTTATTTCTCTAATTTCTATGCTTGTAGCAAAAAAAAAAAAAAAAGCCTTTATTTCCGAAGAGTTCTATACCTACTAACTTTGCTATAATGTTAATGACCTATATTATCCATGTATCTGATTTGTAAAGGATGGATCCATTTATATTCTATTTGGCAAACTAAGCATCTATTTCCTTGAGTATAGTAGAATTCTGTGGCTTAATTGGAGATATCAGCATATAAAATGGTTAGTTATCATAGACTTCCGAGTATTAAATGTAAAATTTTAACTATATTTTTGGTAGGCCAACATTTCCCTTATTGGGGCTGTTATTAAATAACCATTTCTGTTTTGGTTGTAAAAATATGGCCAGAAATAAAATACATTGTCTAAGGGGGATTGCTTACTCTGAAAATAGAAAATGAACTGTTTCTTTTTCTTTTTCTTTTTCTTTTTTTGTATTAATATTTGGCAATTCTTGTGAAAGAAAAAAATACATTAGAAATTTAACTTATTCTTATTTCAACCCCTTCCATTTAACATTTTCAAAGGTATTTTATGTTATCCTTTAAGAAAAAAGTGAGGACCTTGGACTCTCGACTGATTAGTGAAAGTAAGGCAAAAAAGGATATCTGAAGAAGAAATTTGAAACATGGCCTTTTTTTCTGATATAAAAGTTTTAGAGTAACTTTTAGTCTTAGAACTTGATGATAAAAGTGACATATAGTCATGTTCACTCTAATATTTTGTATCTATTTTATAAAACAATTTAAATAATAAAGAATTGAGAATTTAGTCTACATGTCTTTGGTAACATAATTTTGACAGAAAATCTCTCTTGACTTCTATCCTGAATTCCAAGGGAATGATAAAATTTGAATAATATCAAATGGTTTGCTCATATTCTGAGGCGTAAACTTATTAAAGTTACAATCAATCTCCAACTAGATTCAATAATGGCACATATAATGTTAAAGGGCAGATGAGTAAGAAAATTATACTTCTTTTCTAACTGTGAAGTTGTATGCCTGAAAACCCATTATAGCAGAATTACTTTTAGTAAAATATGAGAAAAATTATGTTATATAACTGAGGAATGCATGAAGGAATGGAAGACCTTTATAGTTATTAAATGAAACAATAAAAACAACATACTCAATACAATATATCCAATTAGTGGCATTATATATAGCAACAAATGACATGGCAGCAACTTTTGGGGACCAATCTTTTTTTATATTTTCAAAGAATTATTTGTAGATTCATTTTCATGCATGGTAGATAATGTAAATAGAAGCAAATTTCTGCCTGAGTTTCTAATCAACTGTTAAGCTGTTTTTATTACTTCCTGATTTATAATCATAAAGTCACTCTAAAAAGTACCATTGGTTCCAGAGGTAAAGAATATGTAGCTTTTCTGTTTTGGTGAAGAAAGTAAACTTTGAGATAACCTGTGTTCAACTGCACAACATGGGTTCATTTGTATTCTTTTTTTGTTTTTTTTTAAGGCATTGAGGGTTTTTTTATTATTAGATATTATTTTGGTAAAGTATATATAACATAAAATTCACCATCTTAAACATTTTCAAGTATGTAGTTCAGTATTATTAAGCACATTCATATTGTTATGCATCTAACACCATCTTCCATGTCCATAATACTGTTCATCTTGTAACCTGAAACTCTATACACATTAAATTATTATTCCCCATTTTTCCTGCTATGGACTGAAATTTTTGTCCCCCCAAAATTCATATGTTGAAAACTAGTCACCAATATGATAATGTGGGGAGATGACAATTTAGGTCATGAAGGAGGAGCTCTAATGAATGGGATTAGTACCCTTATAAAAGATGCCCAGGAGGGATGCCTTGTGCTTTCCACCATGTGAGGACACAGCAAGAAGCCTCATCTATGAACCAGGAAATGGGCCTTCACCAGACACCAGATCTGCTGGTGCCTTGATCTTGGACATCCCAGCCTCCAGAACTATGAGAAATAAATGTTGTTTATAAGCCACTCGATTTATGGTATTTTGTTAAATCATCCCAAATGGACTAAGAAACCTCCTCCCCAGCCCCTGGCAACCACCATTCTACTTTTGGTCTCTACAATTTTATCTTCTCTAAGTAATTCATTCAATCGGAATATACAGTATCTGTCTTTAATGACTAGTTTATTTCACTTAGCATAATGTCCTTAAAGTTCATCTATGTTGTAGCATGTGTCAGAATTTTATTTCTTTTTAAGGCTGAATAATATTGCATTGTATGTATGTAAGACATGGTGCTTTTCCATTCATCTGTTGATAGATACTTGAGTTCAACCTACATTTTAGCTATTCTGAATAATGCTAATATGAATATGGGTGTAAAAATTATCTCTTTGAGATCCTGCTTTCAATTCTTTTATGTATACACTCAGAAATGGAATTGCTGGATTATGTGGTAATTACATTTTCAATATTGTGAAGAACCACTGTACTGTCTTCTACAATGGTTGTATCATTTTGCATTCCTACCAACAGCGCACAAGTGTTCCAGTTTCCCTGCATCCTCACCAACACTTGCTATTTTCTGTTTTGGTTTTTTTTATAGTAATCCTCCTAATGGGTATGAGATGGTATCTCATTGTACTTTTGATTAGAATGTTCCTAATTACTAATGATGTTTAGTATCTTCATGTACCTATTGGTCATTTAATATCTTCTTTAGAGAAATATCTATTCAACTCCTTTGCTCATTTTTGAATCACACTATTGGCTTTTTGTTTGTGAATTTGAAGAGTTCTCTCTATATTCTGGATATTAATTCCTTATCAGATATGTGATTTACAAATATTGTTTGTTATTCTATGGGTTGCCTGTTTACTCTGTTGGTATCTTTTGATGAACTTTTTTTTAATATTGTGAAATTCAGTTTGTGTATTTTTTCTTTTGTCACCTGTGCCTTTAGTGTCATACCCAAGAAATCATGGCCAAATTCAATGTTGTGAAGATTTTGTCCTATATTTCTTCCTGAGAGTTTTATAGTTTTAGATCTTAGATTTAGGTCTTAGATCCATTTTGAGTTAGTTTTGGTATACGTCATTAGGTAAGGGTCAAACTTCATTCTTTTGCATGTGGATATCTGGTCTTCTCAGCACTATTTGTTGAAAAAACTGTCTATTCCTCATTTACTGACCTTGCCACCTTTGTCAAAAGTTATATGACCATATATGCAAGGGGTTATTTGTTGGCTTTCCATTTATTATATTGATTTATATGTCTGTCTTTATGCCAGTACCACAGTCTTTCGAACATTCTAGCCTTATAGTAAGTTTTGAAATCAGGAAGGTGTGAGTCATCCAGGTATGTTCATTTTTAGAATTGTTTTGGCTATTCAGGGTCCTTTGAGATTCCTATAAATTTTAGGATGGGTTTTTCTATTACTGCTAGAAATGCTTTTGAGATTTTTTTTTTAATTTTTTTTATTTCAGCATATTATGGGGGTATAAATGTTTAGGTTACATATATTATGGAGATATCTCAAAAAGCTACAAGTAGAACTCCCATTTGATCCAGCAATCCCATTACTGGGCATCTGCCTTTGAGATTTTACTAGGGAATGCATTAAATCTGTAGATCTCTTTGAGTAGTGTTGACATCTTAACAATATTAGGTCTTTCAATTCATGAACACGGGATGTGTTGTAATTTATTTATATCTTCTTTAATTTCTTTCAGCCATGTTCTATAGTTTTCATTGTACAAGTCCTTCAATTTCTTGGTTCATTAATTTCTAAGTATTTAAATAAATTCTTAAATATTTTATTCTTTTCGATGCTTGTAAATAATTTTTTTGTCATTTCTTTTTCAAATTGCTCATTCTTGGTGTATTGAAATGCAACTTATTTGTGTTAGGATTTTATAGCCTGCTATGTTTTAAAATTCATTTATTAGCTCCAACAATTTTTTTTGTGTGTGGAATCTTTAGAGTTTTCTACATGATTTTCCATCATCTGTGAACAGAGATAATCCTATTTTATCCTTTTCAATTTGGGTACCATTCATTTCCTTGTCTTGCCTATTGAGCTCTCTAGGACTTCCGGTACTATGTTGAATAGAAGTGGTAAAAGCGGACATCAATATTTTGATAGTGATCTTAGTGGAAAATCTTTCAGTCTTTCACCGTTGGTGTTTGCTGTGAATTTTTCATATATATCTTTTATTATGTGAAGGTAGTTTTCTTCTATTCTGTGTTTGTTGAGTGTTTTTATCATGAAAGTATATTGCATTTTGTCAAATGCTTTTTTTGCATTAAGATGATTATTTTTTCTTCATTCTTTTAATGTAGTGTATTATTACATTGATCACTTTTCATATAATGAAACATGCTTGCATTCCAGGAATAAGTACCACTTGCTCACAATGTATAATCAATCCATTTACTCTTCTGCTGAATTCAATTTGCTAGTTTTTTTTGATGATTTTTGCATCAATTTTCATAAAAGATATTGATTTGCAGTTGTCTTTTCTTTTAGTGTGTTTGCTTTTGGCATCAGGTTAATATTTGCCTCATAGAATGAGTTAGGAAGTGTTCCCTAATTTGAATTTATGCCCTCTTAATGTCAATGACATACAAAATCTCTGCTCTTTAAAGAGCTCTTTTCTCATCCTTTGCAGTTGTTGATGTCGCAGAATTACATCTGTATACATTGCGTATCCAGGAACATAAATTAACAATTCTTTTAAATGCATTGCTTTTTAAAATTATTTAGAAAACAAAATGTGGAGTTACAAACCAAAGTTACAATAATACTAGATTTTAAACTAATAATTGTTTTTTCTTAAATGTATTAGTCTCTTAAATCATATAGAAAAATGTTCTCAAACAAAAAGTTGAGTTTTAAACCATTGTTACAATAAGACCAGATTTTATAATTGCCCATGCTTTCACCTTTCCTGTGATCATCATTTTTTCATACAGCTTCAAATCACTATCTAGTGCTCTTTCATTTTATGCTGCAGGACTCTCTTGAGCATTTCTTTCATGGCAGTAGTAACAAACTTCCTCAGCCTTTGCTTTTCTGGAATTATCTTAATTTCTCCTTGATTTTGAAGTAGAGTTTTGCCTGATATAGGATTCTTGCTGGACAGGTTTTTTTTTTTTTTTCCTCCTTTTGACACTTTGACTATATTGCCCCACTGTCTTTTATCCTCTGAAGTTTCTGATGGGCAATCCATTTCTAATCTTATTATAAGTGATGAGTTGCTTTTCTCTTGCTGCTTTCAAGATTTTCTCTTTGGCTTTTTTTTTTTAATTCATATATATATATTTCTTTTTCTCTCAGAATATTATGGGGGTACAAATGTTTAGGTTACATATATCGCCTTTGCCTGGCCCAGGGTCAGAGCTTCAAGAGTGTCCATCCCCCAGACGGTGCACGCCACACCCATTAGGTGTGAATATACCCATTCCTACCTCCCCACTCCCACCTGCCTGACACCCGATGAATATTATTACTATATGTGCACAAAGTGTTGATCAGTTAATACCAATTTGATGGTGAGTACCTGTGGTGCTTGTTTTTCCATTCTTGGGATACTTCACTTAGTAGAATGGGTTCCAGCTCTATCCAGGATATTACAAGACGTGCTAGCTCAGCATTGTTTTTTGTGGCTGAGTAGAACTCCATGGTATACATATATGGAGATACCTAAAAGAACTAAAAGTAGACCTACCATTTGATCCAGCAATCCCATTACTGGGCATCTCTTTGGCTTTTGAAAATTTGATTATAGCGTATCTTCGTATAGATCTGAGTACATTTTACTTGGAGTGTGTTGAGCTTCTTGAGTATTTATATTTATACCTTTCATCAAATTTGGGAAGTTTTCAGCCATTATTTCCTCAGATATTTCTTTGCCCCTTTCTCTCTATGTTCTTTTTCTCAGACTCCCATTATGCATATATTGCTCTGCTTGATGGTGGCCCACAGGTCCCTTAGGCTCAGTTTATTTTCTTCTTTGTTCTTTCTGTTCTGTAACTCAATAATTTCTACTGTCCTATCTTCAAGTTTGCTGATTCTTATTCTACTTGTTTAAATCTGCCTTTGAATCCCTATAGTGATTTGTTCATTTCAGTTATTTTACTTTTCAGTTTCGGAGTTTCATTAAAATTCTTTTTAGGTTTTATATCTCTTTATTGGTATTTCCATTTTGTTCAACATCATTTTCTTGACTTTTTCCACATTTTCCTTTAGTTCTTTGAGCATCTGTAAGATAGTTGCTTTAAAGTTTTTGTCTAGTAGATCTGCCATTGGGTGTTTTTCAGGGACAGTTTCTATTGATTTTTTTTCCTTTCAATGGACCACATTTTTCTGTTTCTTTATATGCTTTAAGATTTTTTGTTGAAAGCTGTACATTTGAATCTATTAATGTGGTAACTATGGAAATCAAATTGTTCCCTTCCTCAGAGTTTACTACTTATTGTTATTAATTTTGTGTTTTTATAATTGTTGTCAGCTACCCCTTGCCAATAATCAGCCTAAAGTGTAACCTGAAGATCTTCTTGGGTTTTTTCTGAGTTGTACCTTTCCCTGAGTGTGTGTGATCACTTGCTAATTTTCTCCATATATGCCTAGTCTTTAATGCCTGGCCTAGTCTTTAATGTCTGGCTCCCGAAAAAGAGAATAATGAAGGGGTGGGGGAGATCTTCATCCTTTAATCTCTTGGGAGTCACTTCACCTAGCAGAGAAGGGGCTTGAAACAATGGGGACAAATGCAATAACAATGACCTCCTACCTCTTTGTACCTCTGTGATCAGAAGCAGCAATCATTGATCAAGAGCAGAGATACCCAATATTTGACAAACAGGGTCCTTTTTGCTTACCTTTGGCTACCACAGACTGCACAGGTTGCTTTAGGAACATGTGCACATCTGCTTGCCATGGGCCTGGAGGTGGGCATGTGTACATGCTACTGTTTTAGGAGCTGAAATTGGCCAAAATTAACTGTAATTGATTGTCTAAGCCTTCCCCTGGAAGTTGCAAGCCTTCAATAAACTCCAGAGTTACAAAATAGTTACATGAGACAGATTTTGCAAGTGCCATTGTTGTCTAGGTGGGGAGAGAGATTCCAGGTGCTTTATACTCCAGCGTATTCCCAGAATCCTCTCTCTACATTGATATTCTTAATCTAGTCTTCCTCTCCTCTCTTTCTTTATCATACACAAGGAAAATTTCAGCCTCTCTTTACTATGCCACATATCTCTCATTCCTTTAAAATGCAGGAGTTCTACTCTATTGAGTACTTTACTTTTCCTATTTCCTTTATCTTTGCCAAAGTACATTTGCATAAAACATTTTCTCTAACTTTGCCTTCTCTTACTTCACTTTCTTATTCTCAAGGCCTCGCCTTCTTTTTCTAAAGACCCCCAAGAGGCGTTGTACTTGCTAGAGGAATCCCTGATTCACACTTGTAAACACACACATCTTACTCCTGTATCTTGAAATTGTTCACATTACATATCTAAGTCACCACAAAATTCTAAAATCCTTATTTTAATTTATCCAAAATTTAATTTTCTGTGTCAGAACCACCCCCATTTTTTTTAGACTTTCTCAGTCCCTCTTTATTCTCATTGCAACTGTGTATTCTTTGGGAAATACTTTTCACAAAGAAATTATCACCTCCTCAGTATAAAACTAAATACGAAATGTAAGTTCTTCTCTCAACTTTTCAAGAATTGATCCTGTGATCGTAGTAAGCTACTATATCTCTTACATCTATAGTCATCCTCTGTTATGTATATTCATCTTCTACTGTATAAAAGGGCGAATTAGATGGTTTCCCCAGTTTGCTCAGTCTTCAAATTTGTCCTAAGTTGATATTTAAAGGAATCATTCTGTTTTCATTATTGTTTTAAATTGAACTAATTGTGAGACTGAAATTTTATTGTATGTATGAATTTCCAAAATTCAAGGATGGTAACACAACATTATAGTCTATAGACAAAATTAAAAACTTATTGTAAAATCCATTCTGTTATATTTCATTTTCTCTGTGATGTATATCAAACATGAGCGCAAATTATGGATATTGCCATTTCATTTTCTGAAATGGTTGTTCTGCTTAATTGGGCTTTTTGGTTCACTCGGAGTTAATTAAGGGGACAGTTTTATTGAAAGGATCCTTGCTATTTACAAAGTTTCTGAAATACTCCTTGCATTGACGAACACAAAAGGAAGAAAGGGTTGAAACTTTGAAGATTTAGTTTCTTCCAGTTCTTCTGCTTCCAAGAACTTCATCTCAAATTTTGCTTGATGCTGTTGGTGCAAGTCAACTTTCCAGCTTCCTTCTGTGTGTTAGCTCAGAAATCAACTTGTTGAGTTATAAAGGCACATAATTAAATCTGAAGAGGTTCTAAATAACACTAAATGCAAGGCTGATTTCATCAATAAGAATATGTTGCATAATTGATCTAACCACCTTTATGGATTTCCTGTTACAATCAGACATACAATTAGTTTTCTTTAAGACATATCATTCCCTTGCACAATAGCTTTAAATTTCTCACCTGTGCCTAAGGATGGTTCCATACCTGATTTGCTACACTTCCACAATGTTACTCCAACCTTACATTTGCTTTGGATGACTTGTACTAAATATTTGCTGTAACTCATCTGTTAGTTTTTGCTTTGTTTTATTGTTTTTTAAACATCATTAGCTGAAATAAGCTTTAATCTTTTAGTTCAAGTTGCCTAATTTTGATAGGTATATTTTTAAATGCTTATATTCTGAATTCCCATTTGTGTTTTTAGTTCAAAGAAAGCTGAGGCCTGTCATTTGTTTTGTTTCCCACACAGAGCCTCCTGCACTGCCTCTTAAATGTTTACCATTGTTCAATTCAGGCTTGGAATCCAGGCCAGTGTTTCTAAAAGAAGGTGGTCTGTGAACTCTTTGTACAATATACATGATAGGAAAATTGTTTGTACTAAAATGTAAGTTGATGCACTACTTCCCTTATTGAGAAAGTCTTCCTCAAGAAAAAAGAAAAATCATCAGGTGAACCTAACATGTGCCATGATGTTGGTTTACATTTTGGTGCAAACTTCTTTTCTCATAACAGGCCCACAAAGTTTTTGAACCAACTCTAGACTTCAGACCACAAATTGAAAAGCACAGCTCTGGATGATTGACCTTAAGAATAATTACTGGATAATTATATTGTGAATACATTTTAATTTTGCCATTTTTTATTATTAAAAAAATAAAGAGAAGATCTTGCTAATTGAATATTTCAATTAGGTTATGTTAAATGCACTTTTTCACCCAAATAACAAAAACCAAGGCATAAAATGTCACCCAAGGTGAATGGGTGTTATATTGTTTTTTTAAAAGTATACCTTTTATATTGAGATGATTATTAAATCTATATTGCCAGGAGTTCCTTAGCTTTAAACTTTTAGAATATAGCAGAACATTTCAAACTAATCACCTATCATTTCAAATGTGTGCATATATGTAAATAATTTTGAATTAGAAGCAGCTGTTATAAACAAAAATCTTATTTCATTGTCTAATATTAGAAAAAGCATAAAGAATCTTTCATTGGATACACTATTTTGTTCTAATTAGAGTTCTGTCTACTTTCTGAGAGTGATATTATAGTAGAATTTACTTTTCTTTATTTGCTTTTTTAACTTTAGCATCGACTCTTGGTATTGTACATTCTGTGGGTTTGGACAAATTTATCCACATTACAGTATCTTTTTACTGCCGTAAAAATCCTTTGTGCTTCATTTATTCACCACTTTTTCCTCCCAACCCCTAGCAACCATGGATGCTTTCACTGTCTACAGTTCTGCCTTTTCCAGCATGTCAGACACTTGCAGTCATACTGTATGTAACCTTTTCAGTTTGACTTCTTTCATTCAGTAATGTGCATTCCTCATATATATTTTGATGGTTTTATAGCTTATTTCTTTTTAGCACCAAATAATATTTTATTCTCTGGATGTACCACAGTTTATTTATCCATTCACCTCCTAATAGATATCTTGATTGCTTCCAAGTCTGACAATTATGAATGAAGCTGCTATAAACATCCATGTTCAGGTGGGTTTTTTTGTGGACCTAAGTCTTCAACTCATTTGAGTAATTGCTAAGGTATACAATTACTGGATCAAATATTCACAGTAAGACTATGAATTGTTTTGTAAGAAACTGCCAAACTATTATTTCAAAGTAAGTGTATAATTTTGCATTCCACCAGCAATGAATGAAAGTTCCTGTTGTTCTACATCCTCACCAGCATTTGGAGTTGTCAGTGTTCTAGATTTTAGCTATTCTAATAGGCGTGCAGAGGTATCTCATTGTTGTTTTAATTTGCATTTCCCTGATGGCAGATGATGTGCAGTATCTTTTCATTTGCTTAATTTCCATCTGTTTGTCTTCTTTGCTGAGGTGTCTGTTAAGGTCTGTGACTCATTTTTAAAAACAGGTCATTTGTTTTCTTACTGTTGTGTTTCTAGAGTTCTTTGTACATTTTGGATAACTGTCATTTATTGGCTATGTCTTGATAAATATTTTCTCTCAGTCTGTGGTTTTTCTTTTCATTTTCTTGAAAGTGTTTTTTGAAGGACAGAAAATTTTAATTTTAATGAAGTCCAGTTTATGAGTTATGTCTTTCACAGATCATGCCCTTTCGTGTTATATCTAAAAGGGCATCGCCAAGCCCAAAGTCATCCAGCTTTTCTCCCGTGTTATTTTCTAGGAGTTGTATAGTTTGGGATGTTGATGTCACATGACTTGGATTTGGACCTACAATCTGTTATCTGGGATGTGTGGCATGCTTGAGAATGTAACTTCTCAGATTTAGTTTCCTTATCTGTGAAAAGGACACAATTATAATACTTTACAAAGTTATAAGGATTAAATGAGGTAACAAGGCTGTGAAATGTGCTAGCACAGTCACACTGAGTAGATGAGCCTTAACATCTTAGCTGTCCCAATCCTTTTGCATTACATTCACTTAGCTAGAGCCTACAAACTTCACAATATCTTTTCCCAAGTACTTAATTTTTCATATCCTTCTCTACTGAATAAATCAAACTTATTTTAAAACTTGATTATAAGCTCTCTTGTTCTTTCTGACACCAAATACCCGATGTGTTTTCCACATCAATTCTTCGATTCTCCTACACCAACTGGTGTTCAACAATTCAGTTCAATTCCCGCAATAACTACCCTGAGTTATCACAGATCCCACAAGTTAAGGGGCTCAGTCCCGCAAGAGCACACCTATTTCAGATGCCAGTCAACAAATCTCAGGTTGCCGCTCATACTTCTAACCTACCAGTTATAGATTTAGAGGTTCCCATGACAACCCCTTCTAACTTAGGTTTGATAATTTGCTAAAACAACTCATAGAACTTAAGAAAACATTTTAATTACATTTATTGGTTTATTATACAGCAGGCTTCGCTTTCCACAGTTTCAGTTACCTGAGTTCAACTGTGGTCTAAAAATATTACAGTATTTTGAGATAGAGAGACCACATTCATATAACTTTTTTATACTATATTGTTATAATTGTTCTATTTTATTTATTAGCTGTTGTTGCTAATCTCTTACGGTGCCTAATTTTTTTCCAGGATAAAAATAAATTTCATTATTTGATTTTTAAAATTTTTGTATTTAATTATTAAGGGTAATTAATACTTGTATATATTTTATGGGTACTCGTGATATTTTGATCATTGCACATGATATTACTGTGCCTAATTTATAAGTTAAACATTATCGTAGATATGTGTATATAGGGCAAAACAGTATATATAGGCTTCAGTACTATTCCCAAGCTCAGGCATCCATTAGGGGTCTTGGAATGTATCCCCTGTGGATAAGGGGGGACTACTATAAAGGGTGCCACTCAGGAATAGCCAAATAAATGGAAAAGACCCATAGAGCAATGTATGGGGGGTGCTGATCTTCCAGGCCCTCTTTGGGCACACCGCTCTCCCAGCACTTCCATGGGAGAAAGGTTGTCATACAGTAATTGTAGCAATTTAACTATTTTTATTGGACAATGGAATAATTTAATTCACTGACTTAATACTCCAACTCCTAGATTTTCTCCTATAAATATTGGATTTGTTAATTATAAAGAGCAAAATTTTTCTAGATCTGTTTAATCCAAGAAAAAAGCAGAAGACAAGTGTTTTATTAGGCTGGCTTTTGACTTGAGAAGAAATGACTTTAAAAAAAATTATTTTAATGTATGAATATTTAGCATTGTTCCTCTCAAGATTAAATTAGGATTGTTTTTACATGAAATTTTCCAAACAATCAGGCATTCTCTTCCTTTAACTGTAAGTGACTGAAGGCATTCCTATGCATATGTAATGTATGTGGTCTCACACTGCCTTAAAGATTTATAAATGTTATATTGATGTTTTTAATATTAATAGTTTAAAGATTTTATTATGTATGTAAACATCTTTTATTATTTTTAAAATCAAAAGTATCACTTTGCCTACTAGTGCTCATTGAAATCGGCAATTGTTTTCAAGAAATAAGAGCAAAAATTTATTCATACACAATGTCAAAAAGAACATGTGAACTAATCTCTGATCGCCCTATTAAGAAATACACACTAATACACATTTTTTTCATGCATTGTTTTTTACAAATAATAAATTAGACATCTATATATGGATTTAAACATTAGAACTACCCCCTATTTGGAACCCTTGCCAGACATCTTGAACCAGTAGGTACAAGAAAAGAATATGCTAAAATCAGAATTAATTTTGAGCACTTGTTACTTATTGGCTTCATTCCAATTAAAATTCTTAATTTCTTTAAAAGTACCTCCCGACAACTAATATTCTGCTTACATATGCTAATATATATTAACAGAGTACATCACTGTATAAACTACAATTTGAATCTGGTTTAAAATTTCTTAATGATATTTTTTTCTTTAACTCAGCAATTTTGTTACAGTACTTTTATGCTTTCCAAAAAACATGATTTCCATTTTTTTACCTTTAATTAAGCTTGCGCATTCTAAAAGATGGTGTGAGCAGGTCAACCTCTGTTTTAATTGATAACTTTGTATAACCAACGGGGCAAGATTTTCAAAGTCCTTTTTGAGGGAAGAAGCTAACTCATGAAACATTGGTAGCAATTGTAATAGGAAATGATGAAGCATAGGTTGTTATTAAAAGTATATATTCTGGAATCAGATTGCTTTGTTTGAATCCTTACTCTGCTATTTTTTTAGCTGGGTGACTTTGCTTAATTTCTCAGTTCCTCAGTCTCTTCTTCTATAAAATGGGTTATTATTATAAAAAGATAATCTATATGAATATCTTAACACAATATCCAGTATTAAATTTGCAATGTCAACAAATATAATTTTATTTGTATTTTTATAATCATCATCCTTCAATATATATGTGATGAGATAGTTTGACAAATAGACTTCTCAACCAGGTATTTTATTGATAATATAAATGAATAAACTCTGTATAATATAATGTATATTTTAAGAATCATTTTGTTTCCTTAATAAAAACACAAGCACTATTTATTTCTCTTAAGCAATCCTACTTTTAAGCATTTCATATCTAAGTGAATTTTTTCTCGTAATCTCATTTATTTCACTTTTTATATTAAATATTTCATAATAAAGCAAGCTGACTGTTACACCATGAAAAGCTGATTCTGTCAGAACAGTGACCTCTTTTTTTTTTTGACACCTGAAGCTTTCTTTCATCATATTCGATCTTCACCCTATACATTTAATCATAACTGCAAAGGTCTGTCTTTCTCATTGGGTATTCTAAAGAATGAAATGTTGAGCTCATTAATAGCCAGTGTGCTTGAAGTGAACCTTATGTCAGGAGAAATTTTTCCATAGACAGACTTGATTGGACTATAATAAGTGTGCTCAGTTTCATATTCTAGCTTTTTTAGGATGAGAATCTACCCTGGAATCTAAGTAGTTTTGGCAGCATTTGAAATAGAAAGGCTTTTAAATAATCTTTAATTTAGGGATGCTTTCCAACTCAGACTGTATTAAACAATATGAAAACACACTGTGTTTGAAGAATTTTAACCCAACACTATCATATGTCCTTATAGACCATTAATAATTGAATACTGAATCTTCTAGGTGTGGACAAATGATATTCATATATACAGAGAGTCTAAGAAACCCACTGTTTGAAGTAATCCATTCAGTTATTCAAAACATTCTCACAGAAAATTATTTATAAAAAAATAAATACATATTTTAGGATATTTTCCTGTTAGGTACAATTCATTACATTTATAACTTTTGCAACTTAAAGAGAAATTCATAAGAGGAAAGACAGGCAGTTACAAAACAATTTTAGTTTTATTAGTCAAATACAAATATAACTTGAGGGCAAATATGTACTCACTTAACTTATTTACATTTGACTCCAGTATCATTAATCTTCACTCTATTTCAGTACTTCATTCCAATGAGCATATTCATTGATTTTGCAATCACTCCAAACTTATCTACCTTTGAAATATTAAATTTCAACAAAATTCTGTTCCTTGACTGCAGTGTTCTGGCTTCCAGACTCCCTGTCCTCAATATATTTGCTTTTCAAGTTTTTAAGCTGCCCTACTGATTCAATCTGTTGAAAGTCTTCCTCCATTAGTTTCCGTCTGAATTTCTTGCTTTCCTGAACCAACTTCATCTGTCACCTAAACTGTGCCTTCTCAATGTCTTACCCTTTTGTCCTTTTGCCTTACTACACAAAATCTCTATTCATAATATCAAACCACTGAAATTTGAAGGATAGAAAGCATCTGTTTCAGCTGTCTCTTGCTGTGTAACAAACTACTCCAATACTTTGGAGCTTAAAAGAACCACATTTTAATTTATCCAATGATAATAATTATAATTAATGGATGGCTGGTCTGGTCTCAACAATACAAGACGGTTTCACATGGCTGTAACCTTGATGGGGAGCCAGAACTAAACTCTACCCTCTCCTTCTCCATATTATCTCAGGGCCTCTTGACATGGTCTCTGCAGAAGAGTAGTTGGACTTATTACATGGGATTCAAGCCTTCCAGAGTGGGTAGTTCAAAAAATAGGAAGTGAAACTGCCAGTGTCTTATGTCTTGGGTGCAGAAATTTGTTCATAATCACTTCTGCTATATTCTATTGGTGAAAGTAATCACAGAGCTGATCCAGATTTAATGAAATGGACATATACCCCAGGTCTTAATGGGAGAAATCCTGTAGATATTGTGTGAATATTTACTCTTTTATACTAGTCATTCATTCATTTATTCAATCAATAATGATTTGTCACCAACTATAGTGCCATACACTGTGATGGATACATTGGATGAAGCAATGGATGGGAATTTTAGGCTGCTTGAAAATGGAGCTTACATAAACAAGATATGAACAAATAGTAATGATATGCAGGAAACAAATACAATGATGAGTAAAAATTAGCTGTGGGAGAGATAAGTTACTAACTGGTCATCAAGGATGGGTTTTCTAAAGAGGTAAAATTTGAAAGATGATAATGAGCCAGCCATTAAGCAAAAGAAAGAACACCTTAGGCAGAAAGAACAAAGTCAGAGGTATAAAATCTGGAAAGGGCCGTCAGATTGGAAAAGGAAGAAAATTTATGTGTCTGGAACATAGTCATCAAGATGAGAGTAGTTGAGACTATGGCCAGAGCTATAACTTGGCTAAACTTGTAGGCCTGGTTTACAAGCAAGATTGAGTCCATAAAGTATTTTGAGGAAGAAAAAGCTGATTTCTCTTTAAAAAGCACATCTGGCTAATCTCAGAAGAATGAGAAAGGTCAAAAGAGCACATTGTCCTATTAGAATGATATTGTAGGAAATTTGTAGATGTCCATGTGAGAGATAACGAAATTGACAGTAGAGATGGAAAGAAATGTATAAGCTCTTAATATATTTTCAAGGTAGATCAATAGAAACAACTGTCGTTTCTAATTACAGGCAGTGTTCTTGAACAAACAATTGTCATTCCTTATCTGTGTCTACTCTTTAACCATTTACATGCCCCAAACCTGTAAACTAGATTCTGTGTACTCGATAGAACATACTTTCATTATAGTCATAAATGGTATTAAACTTATTAAAAATAGATATTTTCAGATATTTTCAATCTTAACTCATTTCTTGATGGCATTTGACACTTTCAACCACTTTCATGTTCTTTGAAACATGCAATGCCTTTAATTTTTGTAACACAACTCTCTGGATCCCCATATCTCTTTGATTATTTATATTTATTCTCCTTCAGGAGCTTTTGTTTTTCTTTAACCTCGTAAGTTTTGTATTCAAGAGCAAATCCAAATTTGGTGTTTTATATTTCTTTTTCTATACTGACTCAGAGCTATCTCTGCAGAACTATAACCTACAGTCAGTCCTTTCTTCTGAGTTTTGGATCCATATTTCCACTGGACTATCAGAGATATGTATTTCTGGGCATATAAAAAACAAAATAGTCTGCAAAATCTTCCAATGAAAATAACTAAAAATGCTGGGAAATATTTTAAAAATATTATTAAATGATATGAAACATGTATTAAAAATAAACCTTGTCAAATTTAATGAAAACAATAAAATGAGGCTACATTTGCCCTCAGGGAATTTGCTAAACATGGGCAAATTTGAGCTTAAATTTTGTTGGCATCTCTGGGCAAGGGGTACAGAACTCCAAACTCAAAGTATTCACTGGAGGAGGAGTCTATTGGTAGACCCTTCTTCCAAGCAGTTGGACTTTAAAGTACTATTCGCACCGGGTAAGAGTAAATCAGAAGTAAACCCAGTCTACACATTCATACTCCCAAGAAAGTGCAAAAACTTGTTATTTGGGGCTGACCAAGTTGGGATGATGTTGGAATCCATGACTGAAGTTACAGTCACAAGCTGACCCTTATGTGAATTTTTAACTAAAATTAGGGTCACTTGATGGTTCAAATAAGACTCATGCCATGCACTTAGATAAATGTAGTCCTAGAAAGTGGTGCCCATAGTTGCCTGTGGATACAAATCTTCTTTGAAGGAAGAAACTATCATTTTTAGGCACCAAAATATCCCACAAATATTTTTAAGGATAATAAACAGCACAACTCAAAATCAATCAGGAACACACAGAAAAAAAGGTACTCTTAGAGAAAACCAGCAGAAAAATACCCTCAAAACTTCACTTGGAATTATCAGTTTAAAACAGTTACTTTATTTAAAGAAATAAAAGACAAATTTGACTACATTTTCGGATAATGAAGAAATTTAAAAAGGAGCATAGCAGGTATAAAAAAGAACACAGAAAATCTGTATATTAAAACTATGCTATTGGAATTAAAAACACAATGAATGTTCAGCAGATTAAGCAGAATTAAAGAATTAATGAACTGAATTAGATCAGAAGAATGTATTTACAATGCAGTACAGAAAAACAACCATCAAAAAAACCAGAAAATCTGGAAGACAGGTTAAAATATATGGAAGATAGAATGAAAAGGATCATCAAATAAGGATATAAAAAAGGGAACAGAGGCATTATTTGAAGAGCCGATGATGAGAATTTCCAAATTTCCCCAGAGGAAAGACACCAGATTTAAATCAATGGATTTAAGAAGCCCGACAAATACCAAACCTGTAAGTAGAAAGGCACCTATACCTAAAAACATATTGAAGCTGAGGAACACCAAAGACATTTTGAAAGTAGCTGGAGGAAAAAAAGACATTCACTTCAAAATGTGAGACTTTGAGCTCACCTATCTCCACAAACAATGGCCATCTAAAGACAGAGGAATTACGTAATGATGTACTTAAAATAAACTACCAACCTATAACCCTGTGTACAAGAAAAATATCTTTTAATAATGAGGATAAAATATACATTTTTTAACTTTGGTACACTTTTTTCCTTTTCCATATCACTAATCATAGATTATTATCTCATGATTATGAGTGGCTAAGTATTACCTCTCTTCATGGAAACATAGCACTGTCCAGTGACTATAGTATCCTATGCAAGACTTCAATCTTTGATCATAGCGTTAAGAGCTCTTGGATTCATGGCTCCCCAAGCAAAATGTATTTTTTAGAAAATTACTATCATAAAATTCACTAAAGATATATAGAGAGTTCCAAATAATGAGTTTAAACACAAGGGAAGTGATCACTGATGGGAGGTCTATAATGAAAGAAGAAATGAAGGGCAAGTAAGCTGGCGTATATCAATAAATCTTTTAAAAATAGTGCAGGTATAAAATTATAATATTGACAATATATTTCTTTTAAATACATGTTAGGATGAGAATAAAAGTAATAAATTGTCCTTGGATTATTGTTTTGTTCAATAAGGTAAGGGTATTGATTGATGTTTTTGGATAACTTGAGTGTGCATGTTGCAAGCTTTCAGACAATCAAAATAAGAGTAAGTAAATACTCAACTAGTAGCAAGAAAATGGTTAGAATAGTAATGTAATACATCAATCTAAAAGAAGGCAATAGAAAACAAATACAAAATACAAAATAAGAAGGTATAGTAAATTTAGTACAAAA
The DNA here is from genome assembly GCA_963575035.1 of Avahi laniger. Classification (NCBI taxonomy): domain Eukaryota; kingdom Metazoa; phylum Chordata; class Mammalia; order Primates; family Indriidae; genus Avahi; species Avahi laniger. The sequence continues at coordinate 36,358 of CAUYSK010012282.1, forward strand.
TGAAATAGAAGTATAAAATAAGCAGTTACAGTAAATGCAAATGAATAAAGTGCTAAGTGCTCTGGGTAAAATAAAAAGATTGTCAGACTCTTTGAAAAAATAGAATATAAACACATGCTGTTTAACAGAGATGCTTGTAAAATATAAGGATACTGAACGTATAAGAATAAAATATAACATGCAAATACAAACTAAATGAATGCCAGTGTAGCTATAATAATAGAAAAAATAGATTTTTTAAAAATAAAGTATAAGTACAGATAAAAGATGTTATCTCTAAAAGCTTTTATGTGATAAAAGCTTCAATTCATGAACAACATAAAGCAATTTAAAATCTATATGTACTTAATAGCATAGCCTCAAAATAGGTAAAGCAAAAAGGAAACCGAACTACAAGATTTTTTTTAAACTAATACACTTTGAGAAGGGTTTCATAGACTCTCCTAAGTTAATCCAACTAGAATAAGTAAGCAAAAAATAAATAAATAAACAACTATAAGGATAATTTGAACAACTCAACTATCAGACTTGACCCAACAAATACATACCATGCTTCAAAACTTCAGACTCTTCCTTCTTTGCAAGCACTTACAGGACAGAAATCTATCATGTATTGTCCCATACAGCAATTGTCAACACATTCAGAGGATTAAAAACATACGGATTATTTTCTCTGACCACAATTTAGTTAAGCAAAAAATCAAAAGCAAAGAGATAATAAAACATAACGCATATGTTTTGTAACAAAGAAACACTTTGCTACTAGGTATGTGATACACAGGTGCACAAAATCAGCATGTCCATCATACGTAAGACTGCCTCTCCTTTTCTTCCCCGACTTCATAACTGACACCATTATCCACCTCCTTGCCTAAGGCATCATGAGGTCCTGCTGACCTCACCTTTGTTCAGGCTTTCACCAGTGTTGTTATTTCCTCTGCAACTTGTCTCTTTCCTCTGTGGTTTTTGTGTCTCCTATTTGTTACAATATTTTTCCTAAAAAATTAATTTGAACATACAAATTCTTTATTTAAATATTTTAAAAGACCTCCCACCCAATACCAGAATTAAATTTAAACTCCATAGCATGACATTCAGGTATCTTCGAATGGAGTCTCTGCCTTTCTTTCCAACTTAATTCCCCTCCACCCCAAGCCCTAATGGCCTTTTGTTCATCAGCTGTGTTAATCCATTTGTATTTCTCTGAGCACTCCCACCTCTCTAGCTTCCCCTTTCCTTTGCCTATACCCATCTCTCTACCTGGAATGCCCTCCCTTACTGCTTACCAACCTGATCATTTCCTGCATATCCTGGAAGACACAGCTCAAATATCATCTTTCTTGAGATGCAATCAGTCCTCGTAGTGTCATTCATGTCTGTTTGCTGACTACCCTGAAATTATTTTTCACACTTCAGGTTTGTAATTTGGTTTTTTAAATGGCTGCCTTCTGTGTTATACCATGAAGTACATGAAAGTAGGCATTGTTTTTCTTGTACATTTTTAAAAATTCTTTCCACTTTTAAGAAAGTTCCCCAAACCAAAAATTAAGTAAAAGAAAAATATTAGAATTAACAGGGAAGTTTATAAATATTTGCTGAAAGAAGTAAGAAGGATCAGTCAACAGATTGGCAATGAGAAAGAAGACCCATCTTATGAAAAACAAATGGAATAGCGTGCTTAAAGTTTACACATGAATATTATGACTTGAAGCCAAATCAGATTAGACCAAATAATTTAGAAAATAAATTTATATAATCATGTTACCTATTTTATTAAATAATGGGTATGCAGAAACCCAAGGACTGTGAGCCTTGCGTGGAAATAATTAGAATTCACTGACTTGAACCTGAAGCATTATCTGTTTCAAATTCTCATAGTAGTTGGGAGCCCCAGCTTTACTCTGCATTTCACAGACAGAACACCGTTTGGCTACTGACAGTAAACAAACACAGAACAATTTTTTTCTGGGAAGCAGCTAGAAAGAAAAAGAAATTAATTTTGCTAGTTTTACCTGCAAATGCCTTTGTAAACCAATGAGGCTCATTCACTGCCCACACTCTGGACATCACATTTTCCAAAGCAAGCTGAAATTCCTGGGCCTAAATATGTTCTCCACCCACCTCTTATACTCCTTCCCTATTGCTGCCTGTGTTCTCAAAAATAGCTTCTCATAATAAGAGTAGCCATTGGTTTATTGTGAGTCACATCATTCATCTGTTTTAACATATCTTTTCTGCAGATCCCCCTGCTGTGGAACCAGCATTCCTGGAAATCCGGCAAGGACAGGACCGAAGTGTCACTATGAGCTGCAGAGTACTGAGAGCCTATCCAATACGGGTGCTGACCTATGAGTGGCGCTTGGGCAATAAATTATTACGGACCGGTCAGTTTGACTCTCAGGAGTACACAGAGTATCCAGTGAAGAGTCTTTCCAATGAAAACTATGGCGTTTATAATTGTAGCATCATAAATGAAGCTGGAGCCGGGAGATGCAGCTTTCTTGTTACAGGTAGGATTTCAAATATTTATATATTAATATATATGACCAAGAAGTCATATGTGAATGTAAGAATGTAAGCCTATGTAAGCAGGCATTGACATAGGCCTATGTCAATGTAAGAATGCAAATATTTTGTACAGCAGCTTGACCGCTATTCAAGGCAAGTCTTTTAGTAGTTAAAATAGTGTATGTGCCTATAAAGTAACACAGAAGTTTATTTGAATTCAGTGCAGATAGTGATGAAGTTGGCTATTTTGAGTATTTCTGAAATATAAAGAGACAAATTCTGGTGTTAACTAGCTTTATTTAGATAAAATTTCACATTAATATGTTTTTTTCCTTCTGCAATTCTAAAATCACATGACAACAGACACTTGCTGTGGTTTTCTTAATAGTGTAAAGAATGAAAGAGTTTTTTTTCTTATTTATTTTCTTATTTACTTATTTATTATCTTTCACCATACAGTGACTTCCATTTTGCCTTTGGCTTGCCACGTGTTCACAAATATTCCAAGGAAAAGCAATACAGTCATATCCGACATATAATAAGTTAGAGATAAATATTGATAATTTTTGATACCATTATTTTTCAAATGTTTTCTCTTTATTAAGCCTTACATACTTATTTAAATTATAATTTAAGTATACTAAATTATTTTATAATCCATATACTAAAGTGTTATTTTCGAGCTACGTTTTAGGCATACATTAAAAGCAAATGCTCCTTTTCATTGTTATTTTGTCATAGGTAAAGTTACTTGTACTAGTTGAAGTATTCATGCTAATAAGAGAAGAAACTGGACACCGTGTATTATCTGAAAAGCAATCATAAAAATGATTGAAATGTTCCAAACTTAAAACTTATTTATTAATAATGCAAATTTTTGATAATGAGTTCTTACTTATAAGGGAACTCTCTAAATACGAATTGGCTCAAGCTATTATTGTTTCTTTAAATGTAATATTAGGTACATAAAATACAATTGACTAACCAAAGAACATGAAGATGTTGTCCCTGCTGGAACTTGCCACATAAAGGTTTCACAATTCCTTTTATTAAGGTTCACTTGAATTTAGGACTTTTCTGTTTTGATTCTTAAATATACTATTCATACAAAGCCAAAAGTCCTTAGGATAATACTACTTACATGATGCTCTAACTGCTGATTTTTATACTTGGGAATAATTACAAGGGAAAGAGAATGAGGTCTATTGCTCAATAGAGTAAACTAAATGGCATGGCTTATTTTCAATCCTTGCTTATGTATTGTTTCCCAAAGCAATACAAATCTTTTAAAAGCAAATATTTTTCATGCATTAGTACAAATGGAGTGCCTTGCTTTCATTCATTAATGCCTCCAAATAAAAATATAAAATTAATGACATCACTTTCTTCAATCTTTTTGGCCTTATATATTTTCTAATTGTCTATGGTGACACTGGTTTCTGACTTTATGCTACAAAATTTAAGTCCATGCTACCTCTGCATGATTTTCATTTGCTCCCTATGATGTGATCGAAATTCTGTTTTTTGAAAGGGAAGACAAGTTGAGACCAGATAAAAGACTAAGACTAGGACTCCATTCTTCCATTCCAGATATGTGGGGTAAAGCAAGTAGAGCTTGATTTTATAGCTATAAAAAGGAATAACCTGTTATGGGTTGCCTCCTAAAGGAGAGGAAATAGTAATGCATTAATTTGTCTGCAGTGTGCACTTTTCAATATTCAGGTCAACTTATTGTTTGAAGATCTTCACATACAGTGTGAAGTTTTGAAGAAAAGGAAATGAGTGCCAAATATAGGATAATCCAGGAAAATATATCAGATGGAACATTGAAAGACCAATTACTTTAACTACTAAAATATATCAAAATCAATATTCCTATGAATTTCCCATAGTTCAAAACTCTTTGAAGCTAACAAAAGAGAGACAGGGAATAGAAATATACAAAGATGTGTATGTTTTTATCCATAAAATAGATCTTTCAAGACAGTTCTCTTTACTTCTTCATATCAAAATTAACTAAGAGCATTTTAAATTTTAATTTTTACAATGACTTTACCAAGTTCAAGATCAGTCTTTCACTTACCATGACTGTTGTATAATCACCCAAAAATGGACTTGATCTCACTGTACACCAAAATGTGCAGAATTGAACTAAAAGGCAATGACATCTATACTTATATTATCTCCCAAGAAAGTTTAAAAGTTTTTTTGTCTTTTCTCCTTTTTTATTGTGTGTGTGATGTGTGTGAGAGTATAGGGATGAGAGAATGTGGTTTTATTTACTGAGACATCAGAGAGGTTGTGAATATATTTTTCTGGTGGAAAAAGAAGGAAGTAAGCAAAGGTATTTTGGAAATAGTGATCAGCCTAGCTTATAGTTCACTGTACATTTTAGAGAATATTAACTATATTGCTACAAAATACAATGTATTTGCATATATTTTATTTATTAATATTATTATAGTGAAGTTATAGCAATTTTCTGAGGTTTAAACAAGCTTCATGAGCTATAGTAGGAACCCAGATACCATTTATCATTGTCTTCTGTGGGGGAATTTTTACAAGTTTTGAAGGTTAATATGGCATATTGTTTATTAGAATAAACCCATTTGTATATAAGAAATTTCAGATGCTTACCTACATATATTTATATATCAATATATAGATATAAGTATTTCCATTTTAATAGACAATTATATACTATTATAGCAGATAATTTAACTGGAACATGTTTCACATTATCTCAGGTTCAAAATTTTTCAACATTTACCTTTTGAAAACTATTTTTAAATACTTCAAGACATCTAGGTTCATTCTTTCATGACATAACTGAATATCATTCTATGTTATATTCCAGCACATAGCTTGATCCAGAAAAGAATTCCAGTGAATCTGAAGTGACTAAATAGATTGCATATGGCCAAAAGAGTTAATGATTGACTGAAAGAAAACTTGCTGAAAATTATTTTTTAAAATGGGAGGAAAGGTGAACACAGAGAGGGTGAAAGAATGATTTAAGTTGAAAATGAATAGTATATTTCATAGTAGATTAACTTATGTCCCCCCAAAAAGATATGTCTATGTTCTAATCCCTGGAACCTGTGATATTTCCTTGTATGGCAAAAGATGGGATTAAGTTAAGGATTGTGAGAGAAGGAGCTTATCCTCAATCATATAAGTGAACCCTAAATGCAGTAACATGTATCCTTATCAAGGAGAGGTAGGAGTTTTGAGAGAATAGAAGAGGAGGGAATATGAGCATGTAGTATGTACTCACAAGCCAAAGAACCCCCAGAGCCACCAAAAGCTATAAGAGGCAAGAAATATATTGTCCTCTAGAGCCTATGCAGGAAGTAGGGCCCTGCTAAGTCCTTGGTTTCAGCATCTGACTTCCAGAACTGTGAAAAAATACATTTTTTTGTTTTAAGCCACCCAGTTTGTGGCAATTCGTTATGGCAATCTTAGATAACTAATACATATTACAACTCACTATTTCAAAGAACCCCTCTCTTTAAAATGCAAGTTGAATAGAACTGTGTTGCCAACTATACTCAGCTTTGTTACCCTAAGCAGGCTAGACCCCTGAGCTTTGGGTGTACAGCTTCTCAAAACTCAGCAAAGCTATAAGCAGGGGTAGGTTTGCTTCCTCAAGAGGTAATCGGAACAAGTGTATAGCTGCAAGAGGTAGTCAGTATGGAAAAGCAACCTGAGAAGTGTCATGGGCCACCTGCATCAGAAATCTGTACTGGGTTAAGCTATGCATTGACAAAGACCCCAAGGGACGCATCAACACTGAGATGTTATGCCCATTCTACAATATAGTGAAGACGAGATGTTTCCAGTAGCTTGATTATGCAGGAGACCAGGTGAGAAAATCTGTTGGCAGTACCAGAGATTAAGGAAGGTGCACTTTTACTCTTTTTTGAACATGAATAACCAAATGATGTTTAGTAAAATGCAGCATTTATTTATAAAGTTTAAAATTATCCATGTCTTTCAACTTGTTCTAACTGATGTTTCTAAATATTTAGCAATCAGGATGTTAGTTCTAAGTTATTCTAATTGTGTCTCACTAACCATGTTTTCTTCATATTTCTTTCCTTTAACATACTTCTTTCTGACAAGATGTTTCTATTGGAATGTTTATGACTGTCAGGAGATTAAGATTTATTAGTAAGTCAGGCAAGGAAATGAATAATGTGAAAAAAGGAGAGTTTTTCTATTTAGCTTTTTTGACTAGTTGCTTAAATAAAATGTGAAAACTATCACATAAAAATATAAGCATTGGTATTTATTAAACTAGGTTTTAGGTCAAAGAACATAAGAGCAAAATAAAATAGCAATCAATATTCCCTTTATAGAAATAAAAGCAGAATGCCCTAACTTCCAGAAACTACATGTACATAGTTATATGTACTTAAACTTGTAAAACATTTAGGAGTTTCATCAATAGAAACATTTTTAGATTATTTCAAATAAAAAATATTAAAGGAGTGATATATTTTTCAAAAGGTAATAATAGATACATATTCTATAAAATTTTATGTTGCATAACCATAAATTATAATTAGGTAGAAAACAACCAAGAGGTACTGTCTCTCAACTGATACAATTTTTATAATCAGGAAAGTATTTAATAACTATTTACAGTGTACCTACTAAGTATCAGGTACTAGGTTAAATATCAGAAATCAAACAATAAACACTCTCTTTCAAAAATCTTACCAGTTTTATATTTGTGTAGTGTCTTGAAACAATAATTTTATTTTTATTCCTATTTCCCTTGTTAAGCCTAATATTCTCTTCTGATCTGATTTTATCTGATCCCAAAACTTTTAGCCTCTTTCCCTTTTAATCCGTTTTCCATATGGCTGGCCTTTCTTTTCTTAGAAGATATATCTTGCTCTTAAGGGAGAAATGTTGCTGCTCTTCATGTCCTATTGGATGATGTGCAAATTCTTCATTGTCATAATCCTTCAAACTGTTTATAAATATCTCAAAGAAAATATATGGCATTATTTTTCCCAAACTCCATTCAAATTAGACTATACTGCTTTCCACCAAATCATTACACGTTTCCAAGAGTCTGTCTTTGTTCTCATGTTACTTTATTCTGAAATCCTATCCCTTTGTGTATTCCTCTTCTAGAGTTACGGTGACTTTTGCGTATGACTTTACCAGGGATATGTTGATCTTTATTCTTTACCCAAATAGAGAGGTACCCAAATAGAGAGGTACAGACTGTGACTATATTATGATTCACAAGTTAATTATATATGTTAATATTTACAGAGCAGCTGAGAGTTTCAGTAAACTCCAAGTCACCACACTTTAAACGGGATAGAAAATTATTCACTCAGGTTAAATCCTTGATATATCATTTCACAAAGCAACGTAATGGCTCTGTTCCATAAAGTCCTCAAGGATTCAGGCTTCTTCCATCTTATTGCTCCACTGTCATCAATAAATGTCCCATCTCATAGTCCTAACAGCTACTTAAGTTCCAGCTATTACTTCCACGTTTCAGTCCAAAGTAAAAACTCAATCCTTCTTTTTGTGGACACTTCCCAATAATTTTAGACACCTTTCCTGCTTGCATCTCATTGGAAATAATCGTATTGCTTCACCTGCAATAAAGGCTGTGAATATAGATTTTATTTTAAGAAGATTAAATCACATATTTTGTGTATATATATACATATATACACACACATACATATAAAAGTTATCTTTATTGAAAATATTGCAATGAAATTAAAATGAGATTATCAAGGGAGATCCTGGATCTATGGTTTTATCTCTGTAAACTTCACACTATTACTGTTAGTCATACCCCCTTTTCAGAAACCGTGAACATTTAGACTCTCAGAATAATTTAAAAAGATAAGATAATAAGAAGTTTAGTCATAGATTTTAAGAGATCTTATTGCTAAGCACAATGGAATTGAAGGTACTCTGTTGGTTACTTATTTCTACATAGCAAGTTACTACAACCTTAACAGCTTTAAACAACACATATTTATTATGTCTCAGTTTCTGTGTGTCAGTATTCCAAGCATGGTTTAGCTAGATCATCTGTTCCTCACAAGATGGCAGTCAGAGTGTTGGCTTGGGTATAGTTTTATCTAGAGGCTCAACTGGAGAAAGAATCCCTTCCAAGCTTATTCAAGTTATTGGAAGAATTAATTCCTTGTGGTTGTATAATAGAGGGCCTTGAAATTTGCTGGCTATTAGCTGGAGACTACATTTAGGTCCTGGAATATACCTGCAGGTCCTAGAAGCCACCTGTAATTCTTTGTCATATGGGCTTCTCAAAAATGGCTGGCTAATTATTTCATCAACCTCACGAGAAGAATCTTAATCTCCGGTCTGCTAAGATGGAATCTTAGATAACATAACACATTCATGGAAGTGACATCCCATACTTTTGCTAGATTCTATTAGATAGAAATAAATCACAGTTTTCACTTACACTCAATATGTGGACATTACAAAACAACAGAAAAACCAGGAGGTAGGGCTCACTGGGTGTCACCTTAGGGTCTGTTTGCTACAAGTTCCAATATTTCTTGCTACTAGAAGTACCACATAGTCTACATATGAATAAAACTGCTATATCTATTGAAATATTTAACTAAAGAAATTCTTCATAGTTTAATTCTTTTCCATAATGTTGGATGGCAGATAGGGTTTTACCAAGTAAAATTTGCCTGTGACTGTTACTCTCACCTCTAATTGAATGTTTATGCTAGGATTGTGCATTCTATATTTCTTTTTGAAATATTATGATGTTCAGACTGAAATATTAGAACTACTACTTTCTCAATGTTAAGTTTCATCAAATCAAACACATAACTAAAATTAGACAGATCTTAGAGATCAAATAATGTCAAGTTAAGACATTTTTATGAAAGGGAGTACATGGTATCACCCAGTGAATGCAAAGCAATTCAGAATGACATATAGAAATGATTAATATTCAAGGTGATAGCCTGACTTGATCATTACATATTCTTTGCATGAAAAAGCAATCACATATAACACATAAATATGTAAAATATTATCTATTTTCCATATAGTTTTTTGTCATTGATTTCATTTAGTTCTGCTCTGATCTTTGTTATTTTTTTCTTCTGCTGGGTTTGAAGTTGGTTTGCTCAACCTTTTCCAATTGTTAGAGACAATTCCTTAGATTATTGATTTGTGATCTTTCTGTCTTTTGGATATAAGCATTTATGGATATAAATTTTCCTCTCAGGACTACTTTAGCTGTATCCCACAGATTTTGATAACTTATGAATCCTCTATCATTTAGTTCCAGAATCCTTTGATTCCCATCTTAATTTCCTCCTTAACCCAATAATTATTTAGCAGAAGGTTGTTTAATATCCATGATTTTGTGTGGAGATGAGAGGATCTGTTGGAGTTGATTTCTAATTTTATTCCACTGTGGTCTGAGAAGATGCATGGTATAATTTATTTCTATTTTGTTAAATTTGTTGAGACATGTTTTGTTGCCTAGGATATGGTCAGTCTTATAGAATGTCCCATGAGCTGATGCAAAAAAATGCATATTCAGTGGTTTTGGCATAGAATGTTCTGTAAATGTCTGTCAGCCCCATTTGTGCTAGAGTTCTATTTAAGTCCATTGTTTCTTCATTTATTTTCTGTTTGGAGGATCTATCCTGTTTTGTCAGAAGGGTGTTAAAGTTCCAGCTGTTAAGGTGCTGCTGTTTATCATTTTGTTTGGATCAGGTAGGATTTGCTTTGTGAATCTGAGTGTACCTGAGTTAGGTGCATAAATATTTAGAATTGTTATGTCTGTTTGTTGAATTGTACCCTTAACCATTATACAGTGACCATCTTTGTCTTTCATTACTTTTGTTGAAGACTAAGGTATCTGAAATCAGAATTGCTATGCCAGATTTCTTTTGGTTTCCATTTGCATGGAAAATTGTTTTCCGTCCCTTGCTCTTGGGTCTGAATGTATCCTTGTGGCTTAGATATGTTTCCTGAAGACAGCAGATACTTGGCTTGTGTATATTTATCCATTCGGCCAGCCTATGTCTCCTTAGTGGGCAGTTCAAGTTATTCATATTTATTGAAAGAATTGATAAGTGGGGAAGATTTATGTTGATCATGTTAAGTGAACTTTGTTGCTTTGTTTTCTCTTTTGAGCCATTATGGTATCTGGCCTTTGAACTTTAGCTTATGGATGATTTTACAATGGTGAGTGTCTATTGTCCTGATCCATGTGTAACGCTGTTCCGAGTACTTCCTGAAGGACAGGTCTTGTCTTGATGAATTCCCTCAGCCTTGTGTCTGAGAACTATATGGAGGATTAATAAAACAGAAAGTTGGTTCTTTGAAAAAATAAACAAAACGGACATGCCTCATGCTAGATTAACTGAAGCAGAAAAGAAAGGACTCTAATAAGCTCAATCAAGAATGCAAAAGGAGAAATTACTACTGATGGCACAGGAATATAAAATATCATCTATTAATACTATAAAAATCTCCATGCACATAAACTTGAAAACATGGAGGAAATGGACAAACACACAACTTCCCTAGGCTCAATCAGGAAGAAATAGAATTTCCTGAACAGACCAATATCAAGTACCAAAATTGAAGCAGCAATTAAAAAAACCTTCCTAAAAAGAAAAGTCCCAAACCAGATGGTTTCACACCCGAATTTTACCAGACCTACAAAGAAGAACCGGTGCCTATCCTGCAGAAATGATTCCACAACATCAAGAAGTAAGGAATCCTCTCCAAAATGTTCTATGGACCAAAATCACCCTGATACCAAAACCAGGAAAGGACTCAACTAAAAGAGAAAACTATGCATGGATGCCCCTTATGAATATGGATGCAAAAATTCTCAATAAAATCCTAGCAGGCTGAAATCAGGTGCTTATCAAAAAGATAATTCATCATGACCAAGTGGGCTTCATCCCAGAGGTGCAGGGATGGTTCAACATACACAAATCTATAAATGTAATTCAACACATAAATAGAAATAAAAAGAAAGACTATAGGAGCCTCTCAACAGATGCAGAAAAAGCATTTGACAAAGTTCAACACCCTTTTATGATAAGAATGCTTAACAAAATAGGCATTCACATGACTTAACCTAAAAATGATAAAAGCCATATATGACAAATCCACAGCCAACATCATACTGAGTGGGGAAAAACCGAAAGCATTCTTGCTTAGAACTGGAACCAGACAACATTTACCTCCATCACCACTTCTATTCAACACAGTACTGGAAGTCCTATCCACAGCAATCAGATAAGAGAAGGAAATCAAGGGCATCCAAATCAGGGCAGAAGAGGTCAAACTGTCACTCTTTGCTAATGATATGATCTTATATCTAGAAAACCTCAAAGCTTGTGCCATGAGACTGCTGGAATTGATAAACCAATTCAGCAAAGTCTCAGGTTACAAAATCAATGTACAGAAATCAGTAGCATTCCTATATGCCAATAACAGTCAAACTCAGAACCAAATCAAAGACTCAATACCTTTCACAATAGCAATAAAGAAAAATAAAATACCTAGGAATATATTTAACTAAGAAGGTGAAAGACCTGTACAGGGAGAACTATGAAACACTGAGGAAGAAAATAACAGAGGATGTAAACAGATGGAAAACCCTACCATCAACATTGTTAAAATATCTGTGCTACCCAAAGTGATCTACAGATTCAATGCAATCCCTGTTAAAATATCAACATCATTTTTCACAGATCTAGAAAAAATAGAAAAAATAATTTATAGAAAAATAATTCTGTGTTTCATGTGGAACCAGAGAAGTCCCCATTTTACAAAAGCAATCTTAAGCAAAAAGAACAAAATGGGAGGCATCAATTTTCTAGACTTCAAGCTATACTACAAGGATATAGTAACTAAAACAGCATGGTACTGGCACAAGAATAGACATAGACCAATGGAAGAGAACTCAGAACCCAGATATAAAACCATCTTCATACAGCCATCTAATCTTTGACAAAGAGACATACACT
>CAUYSK010012285.1:0-19057 GCA_963575035.1 Avahi laniger
ATTAGATATTGGGCAGGGGGGAGGGGGGAGGAGGGAGGAGGAGACGGGTATATGTGTACACAAAGAGTGCAATGTGCACCACGCAATGGGATGGACATATTTGAAACCTGGACTGAGGGAGGGAGGGGGGGCAAGGGCAACACACGTAACCTAAACATCTGTACCCTCATATTATGCTGAAATTAAAAAAAAAAAAAGTATTTCCTGGAGACAGTAGATCCTTGGGTTATATATTTTCAACCATTTGGCCTGTGTATGTCTCTTGAATGAGGCATTCAGATCATTCATGTTGATTTATAGAATTGATATGTGGAGTCAACTGTTGGGTGTCTATTGTGCTGATACATGTATGATGCAGTTCTGAGTATCTACTGCAGGGCAAGTCTGATCTTAACAAATTCCCTCAGTGTTTGCTTGTCTGGAAAATTCTTTATTTTGAAATATATATAAAACTTAGTTTTGCAGGATACAAAATTCTAGGCTGGCAGTTGTACTGTTTAAGAAGACTAAAGATGAGGCCCCAAACCATTCTGGCTTGCAAGGTCTCCTTTGAGAAGTCTGCAGTTAGCCTGACAGGTTTTCCTTTGTAAGATACTTATGGTTTTGCCCCACAGCTCACAGGAGTTCCTCCTTTGTGTTGACTTTGGCCAGTCTGATGACTATATGTCTGGGTGACTGTCTTTTTGCAATGAATTTCCCAGGTGTTTATTGAGCTTCTTGTACCTGGATGTGTAAATCTCTAGCAAGATCAGGGAAATTTTCCTCAATTATTCTCTCAAATAGGTTTTCCAGCCCTTGTGCATTTTCTTCTTCACCCTCTGAGATGCCTATGATTCTTATATTTGGCCATTTTACAAAATCCCATATTTTATGTAGGCTTTTTCATTTCTCTTAATTCTTCATACTTTATTTTTGACTGACTTAGTTAACTTGACAGAGTTGTGTTCAAGCTCTGAGATTCTTTCTTCTATCTGGCCTAGTGTATTCTTAAAACTTTCCACTGTGTTCTCTCTTACCTTAACTGAATTTTTCATTTCCAGAAGTTCTATTTGGTTTTGCTTTTAGTATGTCAACCTCTTTAGTGACTTTTTCATTCATTTCCTGAATTATTTTTCTGGTTTCTTTGAGTTTATTTTTCATTTTCTCTTGGATTTAATTAGGCTTCCTTACAATCCATATTTGGAATTCCTTATCTGTTATTTCAATATTTTCACTTTGGTCGGTATCCATTGCTTGAGAGCTGGTGTTCCCCTTCTCGGGTGTCCTGAGTCTGATTTTTCATACTTTTAAAGTTCTTTCACTGATTTCTTCCTATCTGGAGCAGGGGTCACTTCTCATTTTGGGATTTTCTTTTGTTTAGATGGGGCTTTTTCTCCCCCTCACTCACAAGGGTAGTGTCCGTAGCATATGTTTGATAAGAACATTTGGCTTTGGTTGTGGGTGCTTTGATGGTGGTGTCAGCTCTAGATGGATGCCTTCATTATAAATATCCTTAATGTGGTGATTATCTCAGTTGCTACTTGTTTGCAGGTTGTAGCAGTGGTGAACTATGGGCAGATTCCCTGTCTCTCATTGATGACAGAGGATGGAGGTCTTTGAGATCCTTTCACTTTCCCCAGCCCTGTGGTCTTTTCAACAATGTGAATTGTATTGGCATGTCCGGTTTAATCTCTGAAACAGTGGGATGTGCTTGTCAGTAAGAATCAACCACACCCCGTATGATTGAGTCAGTAAATGTTATAAAGGGATGTGTGAATTGACCTCCCTCTCAGTAGGTGGTGCTTACTGGAAGGAAAAAGCTGCAGTGTTGTTTTGGGGACCTGTGTCCAGCTATAGCCCTTCAGGAGAAGCACTCAAATGCCCCAGGTAGTGGATAGTGCCCTGGAGCTCCCAGGTGAGTCCTGATTCTCTACCACAGCAGAGGCAGGTAGGGGAGTGAGGCTGGATGGGGCTGGGTTGGGTGAGCCTGCTCTCAGGCTCCACAAAAGCTGGTTAAAGAAGCTATTTTGGCAAGGGTCAAAGATCCACTCCAGGCTTCATTGGAAAGCTGCCAGGGAAGGGCTGAAGTGGCCCCACGTAGCCAGAAAGTCTGCTTGTGGGAGAGGGACCATCTGAGATTCATAATCTGGTCGTCAGGAGCGGGTTTCACTGTTCTCTCCAACCCCTGCTCCACAGTTTCCCTCTAGTTTCTGCCAGGAGGCAGGAGCTCAAACTAGCTGAGCTCCCCCATGATGGCACTGCAGGCTGGGAGCTTTCTGGTCTAAGATTCCACCCCGGGCTAAGAGCATGGACTTCCTGTGAGGGTTGGGTGCTCCACAAGTGTGCTGTGGCTGGAACCCATGCTATACTCTCTTTTCAGTTCTGCCCACATGGGCTCCCTCACCTCCCAAGATTGGTTCACAAATCTGCCCTCTCTGCCCCTGAGCAACACGATTGAGTCCTAGGGTACAGAATGTGGCCTGCAGGCCTATCCCCAGGTCCCCAAAGATTAATCTCTGATTGTGACAGGGAGTAGTGTCCTGGTCCTGAGTTACCTATGAGGTGTTCAAGCAGGTTTAACATACTTCCGCTTTGGGGTGTGCCCTGTTCTGATGGAACAGCCGGTTGAGCTGCACTAGGGAGGGCCGGCAAGCAAGGAGCTCACAGTCCGAGCACCCCTTAGTCATTGGAGATCTTTAGGAGGAAAGGTTTGAGCCCCACTCTCTGTGGAAGCGTTGGTGTGATGGATACACCAAAAGAGGGGAAGCAACCACTCCTGAGAGCCCCAGCTCAATCGTCTCTCTTGGCAGCCATGGGTGGGGGAGGGAAGAGGAAGTAAAGAGTCTGAATGGAGGACAGCTAGCACTCTGGTCATCTCTGACTCTCTCTCCAGAAGGCAGCCCACCTGGAATGTTCAGGCTCTAGGGTCATGCAGATCCCCTGGGCCCCAATAGTCCCTGTGGCTCCCCTAGTCTGGGCTGGAGTTGGTAAATGTTTGTGTAGAACTAGTGAGATAAAAACTGATGAGCTAAAGCCCCCTGGGGAGGACAAAGGCACATGGTGTGCAGAGCAGCAATATGGTGCCTTCCTTCTTGACTGGGTCTGTGGTGCCTGGAAGCTCCCCAAGGGGGCTGGTAGCCTGGTGCTTTGTCCTCATGAAGCTCCCAGTTCACTGGTGGCAGCAGTTTTGGGGCTATGAGAGTAGAAACGCTCTCCAGCAGCTAGGGAGCCTGATGACTGCCAGAGATGTGAGGGAGGGCAATATAAACCACTCCACCTACCCTTGTCGCTGGACTCCAAGCCTTTCTGGGCTTGATCTCTGCTATATCTTTCTCCTTCTTGTTCTGCTCTGCAACTATTTCCCATGGAATCTCTGATAGGTTCTGGCACTCTTCCCTTGGAATTACATCCAATCTATGTTTGTTTGTTTATCTTTTCTTTTTCAACTAAAACTTTTCCTTCTTTCTGAGATGATCTGGCAGCTCATGTCTCTGGTGAGCCATCTTCCCTCCTTTTCCCACTAAACTGTATATTTTTAAAGGGTGAGTTTTATATCATATGCATTATATCTCAATAAAAAATTTCGTCATTGCTTCTAGACTGAAGATTTTACTTTCAACTTTCCTTCTGTGTTGGATATAATCATTGTTAATACTTACGGCTATATAGTACCATAATAGAAAAATATAACTGTGTATACATATATCTTTTCCCAAGCTCCCTTCTCTAATATGCAGACTTACTACCAGAATCTTTAACCATAGCAGTCACTTCCTTCCTTATACCTCCCAGGAGGAATAATTTAGTTGGTAGTGATGGAGGCTTTGAAGGATTATATAGATTGGTTGTTGGTTAGTTGGCTGGTTGATTTTTTGTACTTCTTAATTCTTTGAATTAAGCATATATGATATAGCTACACCTAATCCCCTAAAGAGTTTTCTTTTCTTGAACTCCTTGGCAGCCTACCTGTCTTATTTTCCTCTCTGGACTGACCCTTAAATGTTATGATTCCCCCATATTCTTTCCTGGAATGTCTTCTCACTCAAACCTTGGCCCAGTTCACCCTAGACCAATTAAAGCAGAATCTCTAGGGATGGGTCTCAGGCATCAGGATGTTTCCTAAACTCCTCAAGCGATTTCAATGTGCAGTCAGGAAAAGAAACTACTGTTTATTGAATTTCCACCCTCACCTGGAGATCTCAATCATCCACTTCAATTATTATCTTTATGCCAGTGACTTCCAAATCTGTGTCTTCAGTTACCACCACCTTTGTCATTCAAAAAAAAAAAACCTAAATCACAAAATAAAACTGTATTTTTAACAAAACAAAGGTTTGTTGAAATTTAAATCACTTCATTCTAGATTGTTCTAACTTTCTCTCTTTTTTGAGGAGCAAGGTGCCTGCACTTTGTTGTCACCTTAAAGGACTAATTAGACTACCCACTTGGTAAATGAATACGTAAGAATACCTTCCCTAAATATTAGACATTTAAGGGGATCTCCATTTGAAAGCCCTATAGCACTAAAAAAATCAATATGTCTAAAAGTAAACTCATCATTTCCACATTTCTCCAGACAAAACCAGCTCTTTGTGACTGGCACTAATAACATCCACCCAGAGGCTGAATTAAAAAAAAACTTGGGAATCGTCATTTACTCTATCATTCACATCCTCACTTCTAATTATTGACCAAGTAATCAATTCTAACTCCTTAATAAATCCTTTTTTTATACAATGGAATATTACTCAATCATAAGAAACAACAGTGATCTAGCACCTCTTATATTTTCCTGGATTGAACTAAAGCCCATTATCCAAAGTGAGGTATCACAAGATCAGAAGAACAGGCTCCACTTGTACTCGCCATCAAATTGGTACTATCTGATGAACACTAGGGTGCTCACATGGCAATAATATTCTCCAGGGATTAGGAAGACGAGCAGGTAAATCCTTAATAAATCTTGAACCTGTTCGCTTTCTCTTCCTCCCACAGCCACCATTTCCTCCTGCCTGGAGTACTGCAACAGCCTCTTTACTCATCGTCTTGCCCACATTTTTTGCTTGCTCCACACTACCGTCAACATTTTGTTTCTAAACACAAATGTTTTTGAGTACCTAAAACCTTTCAGAGGCTCTTTCCTGCCCTTAAGATAGTGCTTACATTTCATAGCATGGTTTACAAAGCCCTTAAAAACCTCTCCAGTTGTTTTCACTGCTCCTTGTCATGGTAGTCCAATCCCTTCATCACTGCTTCCCCTGCCTTCAGTGGAGACTTTACTTCCCTTCTACACCCACATCATGGTGCCCTTACTCTGTTATTGCATCAATTGCTAACTTGATTGTCTCTCCAGCTACAAATGAGCCCCTTAAAAGCAGAGGCAATGTCGTGTTCCCCATTATTGACCAGTGCTTGGCACACTGCAGGGTCTCAGTATTTGTTGAAATAAAGAATGAATGGATAAAACAATGAATGAACAATAGCCCTGATATTCCTTCTCACAAATCTCAACAAAATTTGCATTGATCCTCTTCAAGCAGTTAGAATACAAGAAAAACAGTAGTTTAAAAAAAAATCTTGCACACACATGCACAGCAGACCCATGGGCTATCCTGTGGATATTAAAAGGCTGTAGCTCATTCATCCAACATTTGTAAGTAGTTACTATTAACTCTGTCCATAATGAGCTTATATTATGCAGTGACAACAGTCACCTAGTCATCTTAAATTAAGAAATATTAAGGTATAAAATATGTCATCTAATGTAAGTAATAGCTACCATTACCATTCCAAGAACTATGCCAAGCAGTTGACACATGTTGTCTCATTTAACCTCCACAATCTAGCTCTGAAGTAGATTGTATTACAACTTCCCAGAGGACGAAACCAAGGCTCAGAAGGCTAAGCACCTTGCCTGCAACAACATAGTCAGGATGTGAGAAAGGCAGTATGGCAATCCTTGTTTTTCTACCCTTCCTTTGAATGGGTGTACTTCTACTCTTGCATCATAGCAGAAAAGAAAAATTAACATGAAACTTATATTATCATTGCCATGTCAGGTCCAATCTTGCTCTAATAAATGACAGAACACAAAGTTCAGGTGGCTAGAATGAAGAATGCCTCTGAGTTGATAAAAGAATGCATATCCAGGGAACATAGCCCCATGCCAAAGGTGTTGTTTAAAAGCTTACTGAATTCTTCATTTGCATGCAACCCAAATGAGTTTAAAAATGCAGTGTAAGATGTATCTTTGGCTAATAGTCATATGTCCCACAGTTACCCCTATCTTAGAGATAAGCCAGATGCCTAAAAGTACACATTATTTAGGGATGTTATTTAAATAGTCTAGCATGTTAAATAGTTAAAATACTCTAACACTGAGTTCACTTTCCTGGAAAATGCTATTGGCTACTAACTTCTTCAGCTTGAAGTTCTTTCCTTCTTGAAATTTCTGTCATTTTCTCTGAATAACTTTCTTTGACAAATTTAGTTATAAAATCTAATAGGAGCCTCATAGAAATAGCCTACAGACTGTTTTGTTTGTCTGCTACACCTGTCTCACACCTAAATTGCTCAAAATAATATGCCCTCCAGTTATTATTACTTAAATTAGTAACCTGGCCAAAATGACACCCAGCTACTAAACACTACTTCGAGCTTCTAAGGGCAATCTCTTCCTATTTTTAAACTCTCTAAGATTAAACAATTCATTTTAATCCCACTGTATTTAGGTTCCCATGTATTGTGTAAGACAGCAAATCACTCATTCATTTCATTTATACAACAGACCTTTATAGGCTTATTACATGCCAAAAGTTGTCTTTAATTTATTTATTCAAAAAATACTTACTAAGCATCTATGTGTTGGGGATTTATGGTAAACAAGATAGCCAAGGTTTCTTATCTTATGTGCAAGTCTTAAAGCAGGCCCTAGTTTTCAGCATCTCTGACATTCTACTGATCATATAGAGCAGTGATTCTCAATAGCAATAGTCAGCAAACAATGGCCTGTTGGCCAAATTCAGCCTGATGCTCATTTTTTGGATGATCCACAAGTGAAGCATGATCTTTATATTTTTAAACGATTTTTAAAAGTCAAAAGAAAAGTATCTCGTGATACATGAAAATTACATGAAATTCAGATTTCAGTGTAAAGTTTTATTCAAACGTGGCCACGTACAGCTGTTTGCATCCATGGCTGCTTTTGCACTACATCAGCAAAGGTGAGAAGTCATGATGGAGATCACACATGGCACTCTCATGCTCATTGCTCCGCACATCTGTTTGGTGCACAGCAAATCACAGTTATACCTCAACATCATTTCAAGTGTCACATGTGTTGCCATGCCAAATTTTTTTTACTATTACCAGTATATATTCATCATGTCAAAAAAAGAAAAGAGAAGAAAAGCAAACTTCAAAATGCCATGCTTTTAGCATACACTGAAAGGTGAATTATTTTGTTATTAAATTACATGACGAAGCACTTTGTTTACTATGTAATGACAGTACAGCTGTGCTAAAAGGAGACAATAAATGCCAGATTAGGCACTCATCACAATATTCCCAACTCACAGCAAAGTGATGGTCAGAGAAATTATAAAATTTAAAACAGACTATCTTATCACAGGAGAATTTCTTCAGAAAAATAAAAAAATGAAAATGAGACTGTAACCAAAGTGAGTTTCTGAGTGGCTCATTTTTCAGCCAAGCAAGGGAAACCATTTACAAATGGCAAGTTAATTAAATCGTGTCTGATTGCAGCAGCTGAAGAAATGTATCCAGAGAAAATAATTTGTTTAGAACTATTAATCTTTTCCTAAGAACAGTTGTTCACACAGTTGAGGATGTTGGGAACAATATCAATAGTCAATTTTAAAATAAGGCCAATTATTTTGAGTGGTTTTCCTTGGCTTTTGATGAGCTGACAGATGTTATGGATACTGCTCAGTCCTTTCAAGGAGTCAGTGCCGATTTTGAAGTGACTGAAGAATTAGCCTCTTTGAATAGATTGCATGGAACAACTACAAACAAGAATATCTTCAAAGAAGTTGAGAAAACATTAATTCAATACAACTTCAGTAGACTCTTCTAAAATGTTACAACTTAGGGTGGCAAAAATTATGTGTGGAGCAAAGAGAGATTTGGACAAATTTATAGAGCTTATAAGAACGGAAGATGTTTAAAGTCTGTGGTTATTCAATGTATTACTCATCAGCAGGTACTTTTCAGAAAATATTTGAATATTTGACATTAAATCAAGAGTGTCAATGGTGATCTTCATTTGTTCTAATAGGCTTCGCCACTGTTAGTCCCATAAAGTTTTCTCAGAAATAGAAAATCAATATACTGATTCTCTCAACCATACAACAGTTTGATGCTTTAGTAGTACTAAACTTTACCTGTGATTTTTGAGCTCAGGGTCAAGAATAAAATTTTTCTGAATAAGAACCACCCTCCACCACCGCCACTGAACACCGAATAGCTTTGGAAATTACTTTTTCCTGAGGACGTGATAATGTTTTTTAATGAATTAAATCTAAAATTTCAAGGCAAAACAGCACTTACATGCAAAACTTCTATGATGATAAAGTCATTTTGATGACAATTAATGTTGTTTGAATCACAAGTGATGTCAAGCTGTTTTATATACTTCCTATGCTGTCAAAAGATAAAACAAAAAGTGAAATTTCCATTCCCACACAAATTTGGAGCGGATATATTTTCAGAGCTCAAACTACAGCAGTATTTTTCAGACCTTGATGCAAGTGCAAAGGAAATTTCCATATTTCAAAATCCATTTAACTGTACAATTGAGGAGTTTCCATCTAACTTTCAATTGGAAGTGATTAATCTACAAAGTAATGACATGTAAAAGGAAAATACCAAGAGAAAAATCTAATAAATTCTACAAATGCCTTCCAGGCAATGAATATGCTCAATTAAAATCTTGTGCGTGTGGATTAATATCACTACTTGGCAGCACCATTCTGCGTGAAAAGACATTTTCAAAGATGAAATATGTAAATTCTTATTACAGATCAGCATTAAGAAATAAACATTTGCAATCAATTCTGACGGCAGGGAACACTAACTTTGTACCTCAATTAAGTGAAGTATAATCCTCCAAAAAAAGAATTACATTCTTCTCATTAGTAAATTTGTATTACAAAAAAAATTATACTCAATTATATTTTTAATTTAATTATTTAATTTTTTGTGAAATTTATTTTCTCCCTTATTGTATAAGTACTTGCATAATGTTCTCGATTTTGCCTCTTGACCTGCAAAGCCTAAATTATTTACTGAATGGCTATTTATCAAAAAAGTTGCCAACCCCTGCTCAAGTACGTTGGTGGTAAAAGAGAGCATCTTATAGTTTCTAAGGAGCATAAACTGTTTATATTTCCCAAAAGTAGATAAAATAAAGATATAATAAAAAATTGTCATATATTGTGATTAATATAAATGAAAAAATCTAAATATAACCTGAAAGATGAACAAGATACACTCCTAAGACACTAAAGATTTTGACACAGTTTGACATTGAGAATAAAGAGAAAACATACAATGGGAACTGACACCTCATTGGTGCTCACAGACTCCACAAAGACTCCAGTGTCCCTCTCAAGGCTTGAGAATCCAGGGATTTCTAGTGACCACTATTAGCAACAAAGAGGAGGTCAGCCGAATCCAGTGGCCTGGAGATTAGCGTCCTTCCCAGTTTATCTAGTCACCATGCAAATCTCCTGGATTTTTATGCAACTCTATGAAGAAGGCAGGAATCAAACTAACGAATGAGGTACAATTTCCCAATGTAGAGTAAAGGCCCAGAGCAAATCTGAGCCAATGTGGGAAAAAAAAAAAAAAACCTGCATGTGCTTTGTGAACAAGAGTCATAATTGCCAACCTTAAAATCATGTGAGGACTGGAGTAAATTGGAGTGCCTGGCACCAAAAGTATTAGCTATCATTACACGGTGTCCCAAAAGTCATCATATATAGGGAAAATGGGAAATCATAGCTAAATGTACCTTTATTTACAAAATATTCACTATAAAATTTTTCTTTGTATGGAGACTTTTGGGACACCCTGTGTCATTTATCCAGCTCATCTCCTGCTACTACTTTCCTTTCACATTTCCTGCTTCCTATGCCCTTCAGTATCCCCAGAGTTGGCATTTCTGTGCATTACCTCATAATATTCCTTCTCCCTGGACTTGCATTCCTCCCTTATCTCCTGGTTATTTTATTTTATTCCCCCAAACTCCATTGATCCCCAGCCTTCTCTGCCCTGCTCAGTGCTCTTGACAGTGACCCCACAGACTGCAATGTCCAGTTCCCTTGCCAGCTGGCTTTTTCATTAGCTTCAGCCAATGGGAAGAAAAAGAGATCAAAGAATTTCTTCATGGATCCTTCTTCTTTAGGCACTGTATCTTCGGAAGTAGTAAGGTGTCTCTGTGGCCACAGCTTCAGTTAGGTGGCCTCTCCTCTGCAATTCCAGCTTTTACTGGACTCTAGGAGCTCCAATTCCTTCTTGTTCCTTTCACCCTATGGGGAGGCGATAGCTTCCTGCTTTTCCTGCCTCTCCAATGGTTCTGTGCCCTTTGCCCACACTGCTGCATGTAGTACCTTCCCTTGAACTATCAGAACTAAATTCTGTTTTCCGCTTCCTTCCTGAGTGAAAAATCTACCTCACAAATTCTTATTCAGCCTTCTTCATTCAGCTGAGTAGATGCACCTCCATGAAACCCTACTTGACAATACTTGTCCCCAGGTTAAGCTCAAAACTCCCTTCTGCCTTATATAGTGTGAAAGGAAGGGAGGGAAGATGGAAAAAGAAAACTATAAATATCCTCATTTATTATTTGCTGAAGGTGGAGGCAAAAGAGAGTTGGAAAATGAAAAATTACCTAAAATAATAACTCTATCTATTAACAGGGCTACCTCCAGGTCTTCTTTGTTTTCCCCAATGTAGCATTTTTTCTTTAAAATTCTTTCTCAGACTCCCAAAAAAAAAAAAATACCATAAAAATTAAAGCAGAAAATAGTAACAGTCATCAAAAGAGCTGCAATAGAAGCCTGAGAAAAATCCGGTATATCCAATTTTATCAGAAGCAAGTGACTGAAGCAAAGAAAAGAGATGTGAGAAAAAAGGGTTCAGACACATTTAGGTTTGATGTTGATGAAGCTGATGATAATTGTCATATTTTCTATACTTAAGATGGTATAATATTAAGGCTAATTAATAGAAAAGCTCAACTTTTACATCATATATGTTTTTTTAAAAATCCAACTCCTTCAAAGAAAAATAACAGCATCATGACCCTAAAATGATTAGGATGTAAAGCAGAGAAAATTATATTAGTTTTGCTTAAAAACTGAAATTATCTTTACTAAAAAAGAAATTATTCTCATTACAAGAGATATTTACTGTAAGAATAAATATTTGAAGCCAATTTCAGAAAATTGATTTAGGATTTTTGTTTGATTTTTGGTTTTGTTTTTTACCCATTAGTGAGGTATCCTTCAACTTCAATGTGTACATAAATTACCTGCATCCTATAAGATGCAGACTGATTCATTAGATCCAAGATGGGACCTGAGATTCTGAGTTAATGTCAAGCTCCTAGGTGAAACTTATGTTGCTGGTCTGTTAGCACACTTTGAGTAGTTAGACTAATCCTTATGGAAAAAAAATGTCTGTTCCTGCTCTTCTAGTTTTATTTTAAAAGTGGTTCTCAAGCCTCAGCTGTATCAGAGTCATTTGAAAACTTGATGAAACACAGACTGTTTTTGTACCCCTGTATTTTGACTTTAGGGAGAGTACATATGTGATAAGATTGCATAGAATTAAATACACACACACACACACACACACACACACATGCACACACATACGAGTGCATGTAAAACTGGTAAAAATGGATCTCTGTATTAATTCTTTCAGTGGCATGTGAATCTAAAATTATCTCAAAACAAAAGTTGTTTGGAAAAAAAACATGCAGATTGGAAAGTGGCCTGATAATTTATATTTTCAGAAAGTTCCCAGGTGATATAACAAGTCTGGGATTGCACTTTGAGAACCACTGATGTAAAACAATGGTTATCTACCATTGATGGACATAGATGCTTTTTAAAAACTCTTAATGCCCAGCCACATCACAGAACGATTAAATAGCAATTTCTGAAGGTGAACCTTGAGCATTAACATTTTTGTGAAAGCTTCTCAGGTAATTCTAATGTGCAACTAGGGTTGAGAACCACTGATCTAAAATTAAAAATCTTCTCTATCTCTTCAATAATAATCCATCTTATGTCATTTAAGAAAGATGTACAAGAATAGCAAATTTTCCATAGTTTAAAAAGAGAAGACAAAAAACAAAAGATAAATTGGCAAAGCTGCCTTAAATAGAACTATGTTTTTCTCCTAAACTCTAAATGTGATGTCAGCTAGTCATTAAAGACTGCTTACACATGTTTTGTTCATAAAATTAAGCTTTATTTATTCTAGAGATTTTCTAAAAACAGTATGTGGAGCTCTGATCACAGTTATTACCTAACCCACAAGGGTGTTGTGTGAATTAATGAAATAATGCTGATAAAGACTTTGGGAATCTTGGAAGGGTAGTGAAAAAAATACAATCACACTATTATTAGTACCTTATGCTGAATCCCAAAATAAATCTAACAGTCCATTCAAGGAAACAGAAACATAATTTGTTTATTAAAATGGGAGAAAATAAACATAAAATATTTTAAGATGAAGTCATAAAAGGTTGACCAAAAGAGATCAACTGTTGTCAGAATTCAGGATGGAAAATACTTTTTAAGCATATGCACGGTAGAAGAGCCCATGAAAGAAAAATTATTAAATTTAACACTCAAATATAATATTTGATACATTAAGAACAGAAATAAAATTAAAAGACAAACCAAGAAAGACTAGTTAAAACAACTATGAGATGAGTATAGTATTATCAATCTACATAGAGCTCATAGGAAGACTTACACTGCAATAACAAAGAACATAAATAGAGAATTCATCGTATGTATAATTTAAGAAATGAGAAAAAAACATTCAAAATCATTAATAATCTAAAAATAATGAGTATGATTCACCTATAAAATAGGCAGTTTTTTAATCAATGTGTAATTTATTAGTAAGAAATTGACATGAAAAATATTATCTATTATTCTTCCTAGATCCCCATTAAAATGGATATATATAAAATAATGTATATATAAGAAATTATTTTAAAAGGAAGAACAGTACTAGAATAAAGAATACTGGAACAGAAATGTTGAAGATTTTCTGCTAGGAATATTCTAAATGAACCAAAATAAGTGCAATCACCATGAGTCCATTGATAACTCACACAACTAAAAAACGATGTTGAAAAAAATATAAGATGACCTTGTTAGAGGATGAGATGATACAGGAGGTACAGATCAAGTGGCACAGCCTCCATTTTGCAACCAAGAATAAGTATTTGAGAGTGGGGCTCTTAATGGAGGCCGCACAATTTGGTCATGACAACACCAAGTAGAAAGCAGAATGACAAGAGCTAAACTCAGCTATTCCAGATATGAGATCCAGTTTATACTTGGAAAGAAGGACTATTATAGCGTCGGGCGCATAAACAGCTAAATCAAATATAACAGAAATAAAAAGGAGAAAAGGAACAAGAATAAAATTGATGAGACATAATAAATATGAAGAACAGACATCTAAAATAAAGATATCTAACTCAAACTAGCCTCAACAAAAAAAGGAGGACAAATAAAGAATGTATTGGCTCACAGATGTGGAGAGTTCAAAGGCATTCCACCTTCTGTTATGCATAGATCTTGTCAATCAGCTGAGGTCATATGCCTATGCCCAGACCAATCATGTGATCTGAGGATTGGAATCTAATGGGCCTCATTCACAAGACCATGCCTAGCATGGGATGGGGAGGATCCTTTCTATCTGAAACACATGTACCAAACAATATTCTTAAAAAATGGAGGAGGGATGGATACCCTCAAAGAAAAGGATGCTAAGCAAACATAATTCCTACATCCACTCTAGTAAATTATATACTGATTTATGGAATACCAGTAACAACATGAGTAATTAGAACAAGAAAACATCATAAATGACATAGACAAATTTTCAAGAGGTATCTGAATAGATCTATCATTATATCCTGTGGTGCAATAATATAAAGAGAATGTAAGTTGAATGATAGGGCTAGTAAATGAATGCACAGCTGGATGAACAGCTATAACCAAACTCTGTTGGTTAATGGCAAAATGGCAGGCAAACTAGAGTTTGGTAATAAGTCACAATAATGCTGGTATCTTCTGAACATGCTTTCTCACTTTTGGCAATACAGACAAACTGAGAATTTTTTGAAGTCTCTAAGTTCTGGTACCTTTTTGCTCAACAGCTTTTCTCCAATTCATCTCTTTCCTCTCATATTTTACTGTCAGCAGTCAAGAAGACTTGAACATTTTGCTTAAAAATCTCTTAAGCTATATAACTAATTTCATGACTTGCAAGTTCTGTCTTCCAAAAAACACTAGAACACAATTCAGCCAAGTTCTTTGCCACTTGTACAAGGCTCACCTTTTCTCGAATTGCCAATAACCTATTTCTCATTTCCTTCTGAAACCTTCCCACGATGGACTTTATCACTCATATTTCTATCAACATTCTGTTCATGGTTACGTATATATTCTCTAGGAAGATGGACGCTTTCTCTTAAGCTCTCCTCTTTTCTTTCTGAGTCCTCACCAGAATTGCCTTTAATGCACATATTTCTACCAACAACTCCTTCACAGCAATCTCGGCTTTTGCTAGCATGCACCTCAAACTCTTCCAGCCTCTACCCATCATCTACCCAGTTCTAAAGTCACTGCCACATTTTTACGTATTTGTTACAGCAACACCCTACTTCTCAGTACCAGAATCTGTATTAGTGTATTAGAATCTGTATTACAATATATTAGCAAAATGCCACACATGGTTGCCTTTATAACAGAAACTTATTTCTCACAGTTTTGGAGAATAGAAGTCCAAGAATCAGGCTCCAGCTGATTTGGTTTTTGATGAGAACACTTTTCCACACTTACAGATGGCTATCTTCTTGCTGTCCTCGCATAGCTTTTCCTCAGTGCATGCTCATGGAGAGAGAGAGAAAGAGAGAACTCTCTGGTCTCTCTTCTTGTGCGAACACTAATCCTTTCAGATTAGGGCCCTAACCTTATGACTTCATTTAACCTTAATTACTTCCTTCAAAGACCATTTCCAAGTACAATCACACTGGGGGTTAAGACTTCTGTATATGAATTTGGGGAGAAACATTTAGTCTATAACAACTATACATGTGTGCATATGTGTAGGTACATAAATATATGTATAAAATATATGTCAACATATACACGCATATATTTATGGATATGTGTGTTCATATGTATTTATATGTGTATATACAGATATTTAATTTATAAAATTGCAAGTACAGCCTATAAGTTAGATGCCATTTTATGTCATTTTTACAATTGAAGACCTAAAGGCAAAGAGAAGTTTACAACTTTCCCAAGATCACACAACCCAGAAATTGTGGAACCTGGATTAAAACCCAAATAATCTAGCTACACAGGCTGTGCTCTTATCCACTATCCTATTGTGCTTTTCTCTATTTTAGAAATTAAAAGAGGGCAACAACAGTGGATACAACAGATTTTTTTAATTATGGGAAATAACTATTTTATGACAGTAAATTTGAATATATGGATTAAGCAGATGAATTTCTAGAAAAACATACTCAATAAAGTTGACTTAAAAAGAAATAGAGAGCCTGTATAGATCTTTAACCTTAAAAATAAATGGATCTATAATTTAAAATCTATCCATTCAAAAACCTCTAGGACTATATGGTTTAACAGATCATCTCTACCAATTTTTTAATATACAGATAATTCCAATCTTCTAGAGAACAGAAAAGGAATGGATATTCCCTATCTCATTATGTAAGACTAACCTAACATAAAAGCCAAAACCAAACAAGAACAATATGAAAAAAGAAAGTTCTGAGCAAGTTTATTTATGAAAATGGATGTAAAAGTCCTGGATAAAACTCTAGAAAAAATATACCTATACATGTGTAAAAAGAATATATTACTACCAATGGGTTATCCTTGAAATACAAGGATGATGTAATACTGGAAAATATATAATTCACTGTAGCAGGGCCAAACTGAAGATACTACCTATGACCCAGCAATTCTACCCTCAGGTACAGATTCCAGACTATTTCAAACACATGAACAGAAAAACATGTACAAGAATGTGCACGGCAATGTTATAAAAGTGAAAAATGGGAAACAATCTAAAAATCTTTCAATAGGTGAATGTAAGAAAATGCTGCCATACTGGAGGAATAGAAAAAATGCAGGGCATAAAAAAAGTGAATGTATTAGAACTATATGTATTGACATAGATAAAACTCACAAAAATAAGACAGAGAAAAAAAGAAATTTTCACAGTAATGTGTCAGTATGATACTATTTAAGTAAAGTTTAAAAACATGTAAAATGATACCATGTACTGTTTAAAGATATATACATATGTAATACAAGAATGAAAATATTTGTGATATTGATAACTTCGAATAGTGTTTATCCCTCTGTGGGGAGGAAAGGGAATGAGAGTTCACCTGGGTACATTCTTCCCTCCAGGCTTGCACACACCGAGGCCTAGAATGCTCAAGCCCTCTTCTCCCCATTCTCCCTTCTTCACCTATGAAACGTCTATTCAGCCTTCAATATTTAGATCAAATTTCACTTCCTATGCTCATTTGGGCTTCCACCATTCTCTGTACAATCACAGTTCAAACAGTAATCATATAAAGCATTATTTCTACATTATAATCCTGTCTTCTTCATTGTGGCTCTTTATATGAACTCTGGAAGCTCCCACTTAAAGGAATTCAATTAAATTCAGCAAGTATCTCATAAGAATCAAGTACTATGTTCCTAATCCTTGGCTGAGTGCTATGTTGCTAAATACATGGTTCCTGCCTTCAAAAAGATTACCAAAAGAAAAAAAAAATGGAGAAGATTTAATATACATAAAACTATTAGCAAACTATACAATAAATCAGATGCTAGTATGTATTAGGTTAAAGAGGAAAGAAGGTCATAAGAGGTTAAAGGTCATACAAGAAGTAGAATTCAAGCTGGAACTCTGACAGAAGAAAAAGCCCAAGGAGGAATATAGAGTAATGTTGACTAGATCTTTGGAAACATTCTAAAGCCAAGGCCAGCAAATTTTTTTCTATAAAGGGATCATGGTAAATATTTATAGTTTTACAGGTTATACAGTCTCTGTTGCAACTACTCAACTCTTCTGTTGGAGCACAAAAGCAGCCAAACAACATATATGGTCAAATAAAATTTTAGTTATGGACACTGAAATTTGAATTTCATGTAATTTTCATGTGTTACAAAATACTATTCTTCATTTGATTTTTTCCAATCATTTAAAAATGAGGAAACTATTCTTAGCTCCTGGGTCACATAATATCAGCACAGGTCCATGGGCCATAGTTTGCCAACCCCTGCTCTAAAAGTCTGCCAACTGCAATATAGAAAATGAAATAAATCAGCCTGAGGAGAAGATCTGTACTAAAAGCTGATAATAAATGCTAAACAATGGAAGGTCAAGATGGGTCTGGATACTAAGGGCCTTACAGATATCAAGATAAAATAAACACACCAATAAACAATGCAACAGAAATATCAATGAGACAATGTTTTACGGACTCATGTGGTTGGAAACACATCCCTAACTGGCAATTAAAATATATAATTTCCCAAGTTTTAGGAAGTAAGAAAGGGAATAAGGTGCTGTCATTGAAACCAGAATGTACCTCATCGGCTGGAGCCGACAGAGTTACCTAGGAGATACACAAGCATTCTGAGTATCCACTACTCAGCCTCTCAGGAACAGGCCTAAGATTTGCACAGAAGTCAGGGAGGAAAAGGAGATAAGACTTTCAACTAATAGAAATGTTTATAGGAAAAGAAGAGCGACGGAGAGGTGGGAAGGAAAGTAAATATTTTCAAGTTTGGAAAGCCCAAGAGATTCTGTTCCTGATGGGGCTTTGTGGGAATGGCACCATCTTTATAGATATCTATGGCTCCTTTTCCTTTTTTTTTTTTTTTTTCCTAAAAGAATCCATGACTGAAACACTAGATTTAGTTTCAAAGGAGTTTCTGATTCCTTGGTGTTGAAGAGACTTGGATTCAAGTCCCAAGTCTGTCTAATTTGCTCTGTAACCTTGATCAGCACATTCTAGAGGGTGGCATGCTTGTAATTAATATAGATGATATCAGAAATTATTAGCAGACAAATTAATTTACATTATGCAAGTAATTATAATAGCTATGAGTTAATGAGCTACTGGCAATTTCTATAAACTATAACAATAATAATCTTAGGAATAAACAGATGAATCAGGATAAAATTTTTAGATAAACTGGAAGGTGGATACAGATGTGTGTATTAGAGTATGATTGTGGAACTCATGCCATAGCTTAGCCTTCAGATTTATCAAAAAAAATTATGCAAAATTATTTATCAGCAGTCATTACTTCACATAGAAGGCTTCTTATATGCCATGTGTCTAAAAGCAGCAAGATATTCCAAACCAGATTCCTTCAAGGCTGAGGAAAACCAACTGTTAAGATATTGGAGCTTTCTATTAAAGTCTAATGTAATCCACTCATGAATTGACGGGCACTTGGGTCGTTTCCACATCCTTGCTGAACATCAGGGTGCTAACATGGCAGTAATATTCTCCAGGGATTAGAGGATGGAGATGAGGGTAAATCCGCAACTAAAGGACATGGGGAGCATTGTAGGGGGAAAAAATATATCACGTGTTCCCCACAAATATGTACAAATATCATGTATCCAAAAATAAATTAAATTAAAAAAGAAAAAAAAAGCAGCACAATTCACAATTGCAAAGACGTGGAAACAACCCAAGCGTCCATCAATACATGAGTGGATTAATAAAATGTGG
>CAUYSK010012287.1:0-33440 GCA_963575035.1 Avahi laniger
TCACACTGTGTTTAGGAAATTCCACCTTCGTGGCCTCTGCCCTGAACCAGCAGCAGGTGACCAGCCCCGCCTGCATGGGGAGAGAAAACAAAAGGCCTTGGAGACAACGCTAGTATGTGTGGAAAAGTAAAAATTGCTGAAATTAGTCATGAAAGACCCAAATATTTCCTGTTGTTGAATCCAAGGCATGTATATGTGCAGTGGGAATAAAGTTATTAAAACCATTTTTTCACGGTTTACATATGACCTATCACCTGGCTTGGCTCTTTACAGAGAAATGGAAGGAAGAACCGATCATCTTATGGGGAAGGAGAGCCGGGAAAGTGGTCTGGGATAAACACCATAACCACTGTCGACCCAGAAGCAGCCTGGGTCTCCAGACTTGTCTGATGTGTCCATGGCTTCTGTCTGTCTGCAAGAGCAAGAGGACATTCAAGCAGGTTTTTTGACAGTAGCTTAGTCAGGGACAGTGAGGAAATACAGCGTCTGTGTAATCTGCTTCTCAAAAAAATTATTCTCTTCTAAATGAAATTGCATCATTCCATTGGCTTCTGTTGGGTGGATTATCGATAGAGTTCTAGGCTTATTGTCAGAGCTGCATTTGAGTCTCAATTCTACTACGTACTTGCCGTACCTTCCTGGGCAGTGTTCCTAACCTCTCTGAACCCCGAGATCCCCAACTGTAAAGCGGAAACCATGAACATGCAGGGTCCTTGGAAAGAAGCCTGGGTCACTGCGGGTGCTCTGTGGGTGTCAGCGGTGACGGCACAGATCAAGACGACGACGGCTGTTCTTCGTAACTACGCTTCCCTCTGCTCTGCTTGCACAGGAAGAGTTCAGTGAAGTGTCCCCAGTTAGGCTTGTTGAATAAAGGCCACCTAGACCTAAGAAGAGGCACCAGAAAGCTCTCTAATGTCAGGGAAGATCATGAAAAAAATCGATTTTCCCAGCAATGGTGACAAACGATAGCATGTGACCCTCTAAAGAACTGGTGGCTCTCTTGAGTTCGATCGGCAGGCAAAAGCACAGCCACTAGACACCAAGTCTTGTGCGAGCCCCTCTCCCTCGGGACTGAAGATTCAGATGGGAAATCTCCGGGGGTGAGACTCTCAGGAGATCTGGGGCTCTTCCTATTTTGGGTGAGGCCAGAAATACCCCAGGCAGAGCTGACTTCCAGCAGGACATCCCCCACAGCTGGCCACAAGCAGAGATGAGAAGCGGACGGCGGAGTCACGTGAGACCAACAGGGGAGAAGTGGAGTGAACTCTTTTAAAGTTCAAACATTTAATTTGTCCTGATTTTGTTCAAGGCTAAGGGTTCAAGTCACTTCTCATTTTATCCAAATCAGCTCAGCAACCTCTAGAGAGAAGATGAGGGTGCTGCTATAATAGTTCCAAAGCCCTCGAATAAATCAATGTCTTTACTCTGCCCCGAGACACCTAAAATGTTGCTTGAAGTTAGAACCTTAAGGAGCTTAAAATAAGAGCCTTATATTTCCCAGGTCAACAATAAATACATGGGTGGAGGGAGATTTCAACATTATGTGATACGTGTGTCAGTTGGTCTGACCCATTGAGTTGTTTTATGAAAAGGTTGGGTTTGATTGGATGCAGACGTTTCCTGAGACCAAGGACTCTCTCCAACAGTTGTTTTGATCGGAAAGTTCCATCTCAGATGCTTGCTTCAAGGTTGGGCACACACCACCCTGCACTCTGGAACCTGCTCAGGTGTTCTCATGGGGAGTTATAGCAAAAATTTCTCCCAGGAGGTGCTTTCTCATATTTCATAAAACAGTGGAGAAATTAGAAAGGACCCTCAGATTCTCAGAAGGCTTTCCGTCCGGGACAAAGGTCCAGTTGACGCCTCTGAGGAAGTGACATCTGAGTGGAGATAGGAAGGATGTGTGGATGCTACCTAGGCGAGGGAGGGGCGTGCGCCCCAGCAAATAGCACATTCAAGAACGGTTGGAGGACCACTAGTGCGCTAGAGCCAGCTGTGTGCAATTCCTCCCAACTCTGTGTTCAGAGCCATCACATTTGTAGCTTAAAAGTTACTTTGAAGGGAGTATTTACACCACTGAAATCAACAAATGCTACAAATCAAGACTTTTTTTTTTCAGCATAAGAACATCTTCTTCCTTGTATTCTTGTTCCTAGCAGTCTGAATGGTGGATTATAGAAATTCAGTAAATGTGAATTTTCTGGGAGGCGAGTTGTACATAGAGAATTCAGTAATCTACCTACTCAACCAGTTATCTAACTCACAACATGGGGGAAGGAACAAAACCTGGGCTGATAGCCTGAACTTCTTGTTTCCTGACTGTTTCTCCGAGAAGCCAATTCCTATCTGTCCTGAGCGGCAACTCTCCCGCCTGCTGAGAACACGGACAATCACGTATCTGTTTCTCTTTCTCCATAGCACTGACGGCTGGGCTCGGTTATGATACAATGTTTGATTCAAAGTCTGAGTATAATTTTTACTGGGTTTTACTAATCCCAATGCCACCAAGGGACTCACAGGGACTCAGGATGTCCCCGGTTTGTCTACCTGCTTTGAGGAAGAAGAGGGGATCTACATCCAACCTTTCCTAAACAAGCAATAATACATATGGATACATAGTATTAACAAGGGCTTAACTTTTAGAGCAGGAGTTCTGGAGTAATATTGAGATCCAAATCTTGATTCCATCACTATTTTTCGTGATGGGGTGGCTTACTTTTCTTCTCTGTGCACAGGTGTCTGTATTTACATAGATTTTGGTAGCACCTGCCCCCTACAGTTGTGAAGATTGCATGAGATAATGCAAATAGAATCCTTGGTATAGTGCTAATATGTAATAAGTTCCCCATAAATAGTAGTTAAAGGTTTATGACAACCTGGAATTACAGAGCAGAAGGGGATCTAGGGATTACGTAGTCAAACATTCCTCATGTAGAGCTACCTCCTACTGGGAATTACCATGTGCCAACTTGCTTTCTGGATGTATGTTATTTATTATTTACAGTTCTTAAAGAGCCCTACAATTATTATCTTCATTTTCCCAACGAAGTGCTTGAGGGTAAAGGAGGTTAAGTGACTTGCTTAAGGCCACGGTTGCTGTGTGGCTGAAACAGAATTGCAGTCTAGGTTTGCCTGTCTTCAAACCCTACGCCATGCTGCCTCAACAGGTAATAAAGTCCAGAAATAAGGGGTAATTTGCCCAAAGTTAAAAAAAATTAATAGCCCAACTGCAATTCAAGTCTTTGAATCCTGTGCTAGTATAGTTCCCATCAACTCTTACTCTCCCATCCGGTATCACACAAATGGATTTAGATCAGCTCTACTCAGAACATTTGTGTGTCAGAAAGAACTATATGTTCTGTGCTGACAAATAATAAGATCTGAATAATAAGATCCTGTTCATAGGTGGAAACGGAGGACAGTAATGCTCTTTTGATTATCCAAGGGTATGAATTGCAACTTGCTTTTCCCCTTCTAACCCCACAACTCAGCTTCCAGACATGGAAGCCCACTGGATTTGCGCCTTAGTTTTCATATTTGGAAAGAGAAATCAGAACACTTAACAGTGTCATTGTGAGAATCATGTCACCTGAAAGCACTAAGTGTCATTCTACACACACGATGAGTAGCCATCCCCATGGAGGCTCCTTCTCTCTTCCTGAAACACAACTCTGTCATCCAGCCACACCCTAATCTCAGCCTTCGCAAGGATGTGATATCTTACAAGGTATGCCCTGAACTGTGTAACCCCGGTCCTTGTTTACAGGGAAAGAGATTCCTCTATCAGCGACTTTTGCCAGCGATGGGTGGTAGAGACAAGTAATCAAAGTGCAGAGTTGGGACATTCAGCAAACATTAACTACTTCATTAGCGATTATTCCACAGCGAGCTCCCTCACAAGCCAATTCATCACTCACCCAGAGCCATGACCATGGACAGACAAGTCACAAAGGATGAGTGAGCACCACACTCGGGTGCTTTCAGAAATGAGTCATGTGGACTGGACTCAGTGGCCCATGTCTGTAATCCCAGAGCTTTGGGAGGCCAAGATGGGAGGATCACTTGAGGCCAGGAGTTCAAGGCCAGCCTGGGAAACAGAGGGAGACCCTATCTCTGCAAAATAATAATATTAAAAAAAAATAGCCAGGTGTGGTGGGGCACACCTGTAGTCCCAGCTACTGGGGAGGCAGAGGTGGGAGGATCACTTGAGCCCAGAAGTTCAAGATTACAGTGAGCTATGATTGTGCCACTGCACTCCAGCCTGGGTGACAGAGCAAGACAAGAGAGGAAGGGAGGGAGGGAGGGAGAGAGAGGGAGGAAGTCACATGGAGGAGGTAGGAGGGCAGGTTTGGCGCCCCTGTCTCCTGATGAGTCTGTGTTTACATCCGGATCTCTTTATTTGCTTTCCAGAAAATGTACATGGAGAATGGGAACTGAATTCCAGTGTTCTCTGCTGGTATCAAATGGTGTGACCTTGAGTGAGGCACTATGCTGACCATATTTATGGAAAAGGAGGGTGGACACAGTGAGAAAGACCTGACTTTGGGTTCCAGCAGCTGCACTTCCTAACTGCATGGTCCTGACTTCACAACCTGGCTTCACAATGCATTACAATGCTGCATGTTGCTTTATTTTCCGCAGTAGGGCTATACCTATTTGAATTTTCATGATGGTGTTTTGGTCAGCTTGTTTGCCATGAAAAATCGTTTGGTCTGACCCCTCTGTATTAAGTTCCTACTGTTTCTATAACAAATGAGCACATGGTTAGTGGCTTAAACCAATACAAGTTTAGTGGCTTAAAACCCAGTCAATGCCTTAGGAAACACAGAGTCAGGCTCTAGTCTTGTTTTCCAGCTCAAAACCTCATGCCTTTCCTCTGCATCATGCTGCCACCAGACTTTTGTGTCCTGTATCACTCTCATGCATTATGGTTTAGAAAACAAGGACAAAGGAATCCAACAGAAATTAACAGATGACTCAACTTCAAAACAGCTGGGAATCATATATTGCTGATACGTTTTTTTCTAGTATGTTCTTCAGCTCAAAATACTGGAGGTGGGCTGACCTGGGTTTAAATCCGGGTTCTGATATTTACAGTGATCGTTGGTCATTTAACCTCTGCAAGTCTCAGCACGAGTGCCTGCTTGGGTAAAACCCCGTGTTGCCATTATTTGGGCACAAATGTGAAAGTGAACCTAACTGCTGTGTGATAGATTGGTGGAGTCAGACTATATGTATGGAAACATTCCAAGAAAGATTTGATTGAATCAATCCTTCTAGTATCCTTGCAATTAAGTGGAAGCAATGCTGGAGGCTGACGGGCTTAGTGAAGGTGAGCCTGGCTTTCCTTCCATCCGTCTTGCCCATATTTTCTAGGAGCACTTATTTAGGGAGATAAATATTTAGGTTTCAAGAAATCATACTCGGTTTCTCTGGAGCCTTCTCACTTCAGTTGGATATGCCGGGAGTTGCAGTTTGGAAGGTGCATCATAAATCCAGGAGCAGCGATTCTGGAACTGATTGGAGACACTTTGAAGCCTAATTAAAGTGGTTTCCCTTTTTGAATTTGCTCCAGGTATCCACTTATTGCCCGGGCTAGAAACTAATTTATAGCGAGATTTGGGATCTGGGCCCTTATGCTGGGAAGTTTGCGATATGTGATTAAGCTAAACCATTTAGTTTAATACCAGAGAATTAATTTGAAATGAAAGAAATTGCATTCCATATTCAAAAAATAAAATACTTTTCTAAATAAAAACAAAATTAAATTGCATAAAAATATATTTTTTGAAACCAAATATCAGGTATTTTCTGAAGATGGACTTAGAAATATTTGCCTTGGAATCATAAAGCCCTTCATATGTAAACCCAGTGCCTTCCCCTTGTCCGCCTACTGCCTTTTTAATTTTCTCTTTTTTCTAATCTCATACTGACCTCCTTCCATTGCAATGTCATTGTAAGGAACAATTAAGATATTATAAATTACTTAGCACAATACCTGGCACCTAGAAAGCACCTGCTAAATCATAGCCAACATCAGCATAATCATCACTGTCATCATCATCATCTTCACTGTCATCACCACAAACACCTTTTATCCCGAGACCCTCTCTTCTGGTTAGGAAGGGTAGAAGAAGATGCCAGCTGGAAACCAGAAGATCACTACTGAGGGATCTAATCTGTGCATGGCAATAGCTTTCACTGAGTCCCCAAAGCCACCATTATCTGGATCTGGCTAACTCCATAGTACAAAGGAAGAAGTGATACATAGATACTAATACATTAACAATATTGCTTATTAGTATCTACTGAACTCTTATTCAGCTTGCACGTCTCAGCCCAGCCATAATCTCGCCAGGAAAACCATCCTGGAACCCCCGGACAAAGTCAAATCTCCCTGGTGTAAAATCTCTCAGCATCATGCACCCCTTTCCCCCTTTTGATCCTTCTCACAATCACATGTTTATTTTTATTTCTATTATCATTTGATTCTGTCTATCTCTGCCATAACACTGTAAGCCCATTATGTGAGTTCGCTTGCTGTTACACAACATTGCTGGCATGCGTAAGTACTCAGTAATTAAGTGTTAAGTTAATAAATGAAATAATAAATGGATGAACCAAAAAGACCAACAATAATAGGTGTTGGCGAGGATACAGAAATATTGGAAGCTTTATACATTGCTGGTGGAATTGTAAAATGGTACAGCCACTTTAGAGAACAGTTCGGCCATTCTTCAAAATGTTAAACACAGAGTCACCAAATAATCCAACAATTCTAAATATAGATCCAGAAGAATTGAAAACATATGTCCCCACAAAAACCCTTGCATAAATGTTCAGAGTAACATTATTCCTAAGAGCCAGAAAGTGGAAAACAATCCAAATATTCATCAACTAATGGATGGATAAACAAAATGTGTTATAGTCATACAATGGAATATTACTTGACAATAAAAAATAAGGAAAAACAGATACAAGCTACAACATGGATGAACCTTGAAAACATTATGCTAAGTGAAATAGCCAGTCACAGAAAGCTCTATGCTGTATGATTCCATTCGTTTGAAATGCCCGGAAGAGACAGATCCGTGGAGACAGACAGCAGATTAGCGGTTGCCAAGGGAGTAGGAAAGAGAGAATGGGGAGTGGCTGAAAAGGAATATCGGGTTTCCCTTTGAGGTGATAAAAATGTTCTGGAATCAGATAGCAGTGATGGTTGCACAGCCATGAAAATATGCTAATTGCGTACTTTAAAAAGATGAATTTGAGCACAGAAAATTTTTAGGACAGTGGAAATACAATGGTGGATGTACGTCATTACACAGTTTGTCCAAACTCACAGAATGTACAAGAAGAGTGAACTCTGATGTAAAGTACAGACTCTGGGTGATTACAATGTGTCGATGTAGTTCCTCGACTATAAAGAATGTCCCACTCTGGGGTGACTGCTGATAACCGGGGTGCTGTCCATGCGTGGGGGCAGGAGGCACGTGGGCCATCCCTTGATTAGGCACCAGGCCCTCTGTGGGGGCCACCAGCTGTGGCTGCTCACCCAGATCTCCTCTTCTGGGAGATGGGATGTCTATGGGGAACAAATTACACCCTACTAATTTCCTGCCACAAATTCATGCAGAAGGTCTCATTCTAGAAAGTTCAGCTCTGAATGCTTGCGTAATGAATCTGTCTGGGCTCTGGACCCCAAATTAAACATTGCACCTTCAACAACATCTGTTTTGCAACTTGTGGAGTTGCTCCACGCTACAGCTTCTGTAGTGTATACATTGTTAAGGGACAGAATCAGGCCTTGTCCTAGCTCATCCCTGATTGCTTCTTGTCAAGGCCAAAAAAACAGAAAGCTTGTTGCTCACTAAAAAATGCATCACAAACTTTATCCAGCCTCCCACCCATCTTTCGTAGCCAGCTTTCCCAACATCTCTGCAGACTTAGAGAGTCGTAGGTAAAGGACATGTAGACTCTACAGGTGGTCCTCCTATTAGAAAGGAAGTGAAGAAAGCAGTGTTTGCTGAGAACTTACAGGGAATTCTGCAAACCCTGGGCTCTCTCATGGATCTTTCTGTAGAATTTGCCATTGGAAGGAGTCAAAAATTGGACTTTGAAAGCTTATGTGAAAGAACTAGCTATTACTTAGACTCTTTTTATCTTTAGTTATTTCTACTTCTCCCCAAAGATGCCAAGGTGCCATCAAGTTCTCACTCAGGTCCCCTCACTGCACCCAAACTCAGCCCTGGGAGATGTGGTGGTCTGCTCTCTGAGCCACTTCCTGGCTCAGTTGTTTATATATATATGTGTGTGTGTGTATGTGTATAAATATATATATGTATTCATTTAATCTACATGAATATATATATATTCCTCATTTAATCTACATGAAAGCTTTCTAATATACATATTGTTACACTTACATTTTACTAAGGCTCAGAGCAGTAGCAGTAAAGTGACTTGCCAAAGGTTACACAGTTAACAAGTGGAAGCCCAGGGGCTGTAATTCATCACTACTGGATGAGTTTCTAACGTCTCTTTGTACAACAACGTTTCCTTCTTACCAATCTCTCTTAGCCTCAATTCCTCATTTTACAGTGTGGGGAAACTGATGTTTGTTGAGATTTTTCCAGACTAAAATCCACAGTGTAGCCCCTATCCATGCCCCACACTGTAAAACCACAGAGTGGGACAGATGCAAACCTATGATCACCTTCTCCGTACCCAATGACAGAAAGTATCACGTAAATGAGAGACTTCTCAACCTCACTTCTTTTGGGTGGACACAAAAAGATCTGTTAAAATTATTGGAAAACACAAGGTGATCTTTAGCCAACTGTTAAAGGGAGGGGCTGCTAACTGAGTCCTGACCTATGAACAGTACTTGGAACAGTAACAGATAAACCAAACATTGCAGCACTGAACTTTGTGATTTCTGCTAAGTACATTCTCTCCTTCCTTACATGGACCGCAGTAGAGGGAGGTTGAATTTCTGCTTCTCTTTGCAAAGCAGGGGAAGGGGTTGTGTCAGCTTTATTTCTGTGGAAGTGGATCAAACCCTCTGACCCTCCTTTCCCCAAATCTTCCCCTTCAAAGGATGACTTTCTACACTGGTTGTCCAGAGCAGAAGATATTCACCGGGCTGCGTGTCCCCGGTTCCTGGGTCTCAAAGGCAGGAACCAGGCTCCACCCTTATAGTGACCTTAGAGCAGGGGTTCTCAATTGCGGGGCTGGGGGAAGGATTTTGTCCCCAGGTGACATTTGTTAATGGCCAGAGACATTTTGCATTGTCTTAACTTGGGGCAGGGGATGTGTGTTCTACTGACGCACTGAGTAGGTAAAAGTCAGAGCTGTTCCTAAACATCCTACAACATACAGGGACAGCCTTCCACGACAAAGAATTATCCAACCCCAAATTCAACAGAGAACCCCTGCCCAGAATGGACGTACCCTTAGCTGTTCTTCCAGTCCCTGCCCAGGCCAAGCACTCTTCCCCCCCTGGGAGGAGAATCAGCCTTCCCAGTTTCACTTTACCTTCTCCCTCCTCCAGTTACGGACCAAGAGACCTGGATCATCAGGGGTTGTGCCAACAAGCCAGCTCCTTGTTAGTATGTGTAGAAAAACAGCCTGCTGTGTGGCCAGAGTGACACCATCTTGCAGTGAAACCTCTGGGATGACCGATGTTTGACTCCTGCACACCAAAGTGTTCTGCAGCAAGGTCTTTCAACAATGCTTGGAGCATAGATCGCCCCTCATAAAGATGCTTATCTCACCCCCCGCCCCTGCCCGCAGTAGTCACAGATTTTAGCAAGAAAGTCTGAGAGGTGATCAGCTGCATGTGTCTTTACCCTTAAAGCTTGCTATAGAAAGGACACCTCCTGGCAGGCGGGGCCACTGTCTCATGGCCACCTGAGACATCACATCTATTTGTGAAACTGGACTTGTCAACCTCTTTCTTCAGCCTCTCAGCTCCCTCAGCCTTTGGGGTAGATTTGCATATACCTGCCCACCCTGGAGCAGCATC
Source organism: Avahi laniger (assembly GCA_963575035.1). Classification (NCBI taxonomy): domain Eukaryota; kingdom Metazoa; phylum Chordata; class Mammalia; order Primates; family Indriidae; genus Avahi; species Avahi laniger. Next base: position 10,028 of record CAUYSK010012287.1, read on the forward strand.
TGAGAGCATTGTGTCTAGTTATTCTCTTTATTTGACTTTAGTACTAGTTAGTGCACTTGAATTGGCTTTTTCTTGACTTACAAGCCCTCCCTGTAGCTGAAATTCAGGAGGGAGAAGCGAGTAGCTTCCGCAAAGCCGTGGCACCAAATCTCTCTTATCTAGGAGTCCTGCATTTCACGGTACATGGATTTCCGCCCACGCCTTTCCTTGTTGTTTTCCATTCAGTTCTTGCTCTTGTTCATACAGCTCCCTTAACTCAGGAGACCAGACAAATAATAGGGAAGGTGGCAGGATTTAGGTTCCACAATCTGACACAGGACTCCAAAATGCTAACATCACATTTAAGTCCATCTTTCCAGTGAACCCATCACCATCACCTGTGAAATTCGGAATTGGGTGTCAGAGGAAATGGGGCAGAGATATTTCATTTGCAGTGAAAATTCCAGATCATCCCAAATCCAATGGCTGAGATGCATTTTCAAGAGGAACAGATGGGTGCCTGTACGCATGGGGGCTGCTGACGCTCAGGGGAGGAAGACGTTTCAGTCCAACCTCCTGGTGGAGTCCATCTGGCCCAGGCCATAACAACTTACCCCATGAGGAGGCTAGATGAGGCCTGGTGATGTCTGTAGCTCCAAGGGGGTGGGCTTGCGGAAGGGTCAACATTCTCATTGGCTACCAGTCAGTGTAGGTCTCCATGGCGACCAATGGACCATCTCTGGGAAAGAAGAAAGAGGAGGCAGCTCCATCTGAGGAGGCGACTCCATAAGTCTATTCCACCTTTCATGGACAGGGGAGGAACCATGCATACAACCCACATGTGGCCCAGGCCAGCTCCTGCATAATGAGAGGTTGACAGTTCCAGGTTCTGTGAGTTCAGGGTGAAAGATGAACACATCCAAGGGCAACTCTCAGTGGGCATTCGATTCCCGCAAGCTGGTTGGTATTATTTTTCACAGCATGACTTTCCATGCTGCAAGTCATTAAACTCTCCAAATCCCAGATTCCTTAGCCCTGCAAAACTTCAGCTAATATTGTAATGCGATCATTTTCTGAAATACAACGCTCTCTGGGGTGGTACATGGTCACAGGTTAAAAACAAGAGTAGCACATCTCTCCGGGCACAGGCAAGTTCAAAAAGGTAACGGTGGTGAAGGCTTAGCATGACAGACACTTCTCAAACTTTTGGTCATAGGACCCATTTACATACTCACAACCTATCAAGGTCCCCAAAGAGCTTTTGCTTATGTGGGTTAGATCTGTTGATATTATTTTTTTTAGAAATTCAAAGCAATACAATTTTTAAATACTTATTTATAAATGTACTTAAACTGATAATAAATCCGTTTTGTGTTAGCATAAATAACATAGTTTTATTTAAAAATGGCCATAGTTTCCAAAACAAAAACCAATTTAGCAAATGTGTTAAACATTTTTTGAAGTTTCCTCTGTCTGATTTAATAGAAGACAGCTAGAGTTTCACATCTACTCTTGAATTTAATCTGTTATAATGTATTATTCTGGTTGAAGTATATAAAGAAAATCTAGTCTCACACAGACATGTAGGTAGAAAAGGGAGAAATATTTTAATAGCTTTTTCAGGTAGTTGTGGGTGGTATTCTTTGATACTACATCAAAACTCAACAAGGCATGTTTTTAAAGAGTAGTTGCAGTATAGACTCTGAAACCATGTCAATAAACTTTATTGTACTCTATTAAAATTCATTGCTCCATCTTATACTTTGAATGGATCATAAGAGGAAGGCAGGAGGGTCAGACAGAGAAAAACAAGATGTGATTATGGAACCAGAGGTTGGAGTAACCTACTTGGAAGAGGGGGGAAGGGAGCCCCGAGCCAAGGACTGCGATGGACCTCTGGATGCTAAAAAAGGAAACAAATTTTCCCCCAATGATTTCAGAAGGAATGCAGCCCTGTGAACACCTTGACCTCAGCCTTCTGAGACTCGGTTCAGACTTCTGGCTTCCAGAACTGTAAAGAATAAATTGGCGTGGGTTGAAGCCATGCAGTTTGTGGTAACGTGTTGCAGCAGCAATAGGAAACGAATGCGCCCTAACAGACTGGCTTCCAGCCTGTGCCGAGGAAAGGACAGGGATGCTGATAAAATAGGCGCTTCCCGGGCTGCCTCTCAGGGTCTTACTGCCACTTCCTTGCTGCCTCCCAGAAGAACACGGGGGAAGCCCCCTGCATCTGGGACTGGAACTGTGGCAACGTGTTCGAGTCTCTGCCCCAAGTGCAATTCTTGCCCTGGCGTCCCTCAAGTGATAAGGAGGTAGGACCACGTGAACTGTCACCAACTGGGGTTTAGATGCACTGTTGAACGATAGCAGTAAAACAAAGATCTGCATAGGTGGTATGATCCATTTTTATTACAAATGCATATATATATATGTGTGTGTGTGTATATACATATATATTCTATCCCATGTCCACCTGCCTATTTATCTACTTCATGTACATAGGAAAACTATCAAAATCCAAAGTCTTAACTGGGATTTTATATTAATTTTACTATCAATGTCATGTATGCCTGCACTGCTTTCATTTTTGCAAGCATACTCCTTCTGAAACAAAAGTACAGACTAACACAACACCTGCAATCCTAGCAGACTCTATCTTAAGTCCTTCCCAGCCCAGGTAAGATCCCTGTCTCAGCGGGCGGCGATGAGTGACGCTTCCCAGGACCTCGCAGTTCCCTGGACTAATGGTCCTCCACGTGTGATCCACGGGCCCCAGAGAGGTCCCAAGGCTCTTTCCGGGGTCTCTGAGGTCAAAACTATTTTCTCAATAATGCAAAAACGCTCTTTGCCTTTTTCACCGTGTTGACAGTCGCCCTGGTGGTACAGAAGCGGTGGTGGGTTCCCGCCGGTGCCTTTGCAGGAATCGAAGCAGCAGCATCCTGTTGCACGAGTCATCATAGTATTGTCCCTTATACGTAGGTCCGCCTGGATAATTCAGGGTAATCTCCCCAACGGAGATGCTTGATTTAATCATGTATGAAAAATGTTTTTTTGCCACGTAAGGTAATATATTTGCAAGTTTCAGGGATTAGACTGTGGACATCTTTGGGAGCCATTATTCTTTTTCCCTGGATTCTTTCGGGAGACCTGCAAGGCAAGTCTTAAGGAGCCACCCAGAGAGAGTCCTCAGGGCAAAAGACCATCCAGAGAACAGGGACCAGGGAGTCAGGAACCTCAAATCGGACAAGAGGCTGCCTAGAGTCCCCGTCTCCCTTCCCCATGGCCTCTAATTCCTACTTACAGCTCCAAAGACCACTCAGATGCTGCCTCCTATAGGACGTCATCCTCACTCAGGTTTCTTCTCTTCTTGTCTATGCCCACGGCTCATTCTGTGCCCCTAGGGGTGAGAACTTTAGGCTTGGGTGCCAACACTCGAGTTCAGGTCTTGGTTCTGTGTTTACTAACTCTGTGATTGTGGGCATGTAATTCAGCCTCTGTGAGCTTGAGATTCCTGAGCTATAAAATGGGGATAATCATACTTCCCTCATTAAATTAAATAAGAAAACACAGGCAAAATGTGTGCACGTTGCCAGGTACTTTACAGGCACTCGATACATGTAGCCACTATCACTACTATTATTCAAAGTGACTACCAACCCTTATGTTAGTTTACCTGTTTACTTTTCCACTTTTCAACACCAAGGTCTTTGAGAACAAGGACCTGACCAATCTATCCTATTTCTGTGCCCATTGCAGATGATATTAAAGACTAGAAATCCCTTCCCTGTCTTCAGGAACAGCAAAATGCATGTGGGGCTCACATATTCAGTCATCAAACCTCTCCTGAGCCCCTGCAATCTGCCGGTCACTGACCTTGGTTTGGTGCTGGGGATACCGTGGGCCAATTCTTGCCCTCCAGCTGCTGAAAGGGATGTTTAACGTGCAACGTGAGCGTTTCCGTAACAGACACATGTGAGAGTTGCTTTAGAAGCCCAGCGGAGAAGGAAGCATCTGCCCTCTTTGGGCAGGAGGCAGGAACAGGTATCCAGGAAGGCTTCACACGAGGTGATGCCGACAGTGAGTGTTGTTGGATGAGAATGTGTTGGCAACACAGATGGAAGAGGAGAGAGGAAATAGCAGCTATGTAGGCATCATGGTAACGCAGACAGCCCTGCATCCATCAGACAGGTATAGTTGACGTGTTTCAGGCTGGGCCAGGGGAGGGAAGGCTGGGAGGACGGAGGTAAGAGATAAAGTAGAAGAGGCAGTTAGGAGTCATATAACCGAGGGTCCTGGAGCGCCATGACAAAGGGTCTGGCCTTCATACTGAGAGCAGTGTGGGGCCATAGGAAGGTTCCCCCCAGGCCAGGGAAGTCAGATGTTCTTCCGAGAATTCTCCCACTGGCCACAACGTGGAGATGGCTTGAAGGGAAGCCAGCTGGAGTGAACAGAGGAAAACCAACTGGGAGCTCACTGCATTCATCTGGATGAGAAGAGATGAGTTTTGAGGTAGGGCCGGGAATGTGGGGTGGAGGGAAAGCTTAGGAGAGCTGCTCAGGGGCGACTGTGTTATGAATTCCATGTCCAGACCTCAACTCCTTCACCAGGCGGGTCATTAGAGCCATAAATTACAAATTATCTTGAAAAAAAAAAAAAGCAAGGGAGGAAAGTGTCGCACATGAATTCTTCCTCTGCCCTCTGTGTGTGTGTATTTGATGACTCTGGGTTTCCTCTGCAAAAGTCAATGAAACAATTAAGTCTCTGCCCATTTTTCCTCATCCTGATCTCAAACAGTGTTAAAAAGGCTTGCACTACACTTTTCCCACCCAGGCTTGTTAATAATTCATGCACTTGCCTTCTTCGGTTCGTTTGTCTTTGCTGTTAAAGCCCGGTGGAAATGGGGAGGTTCTCTCTGGCTTTCCGAAAGCCCCATCCTTGCAAACGTTCAAATAGTCACATCTTTAATGCCCATGATTGGAGGCTGGTGAAAGTCTCTTTATCTTCCACCAAAACCCCAATGAGGAATAAAAAATGATCTTTGCTCATTTTGTCAGCTCGCTTTCTGACAAATTCTGTTTCCCTTGGATCGTTTTGCCCAGGGTCACTATGGCTAAGCTAGAGAAGAGAATTCTGTTGTGACTCAGAGGGTCACCAGTAGCGTCAGCTTCACCCTGGAAATGTAGCTGAGCCTGAGATCCAAAGTGCTTCCCTGAGCCCAGGGGCACCTGGGGAGAATCCCTCTGTGCTGGGTTATCGGCAGGGCAGGGATCACAGAGTCCCTCTGAATTCTCGCTCCCCTAACACTTACGAGCTAGTACATACTTCTCTGAACTTTGGCGTCCTTACCTATGAAGAGGTGTAGTTGGCCTGACCACACAGGAAGACGGGAGACGGGCAGGGTGATGACCGGGCTCACTGTGCCTGTGCAGTTGAGGCTCTTCTTGGAGATGCTGATGCTCTGGCTGATGCCTAGACCTGGACCTCACCCTCCTGCCCCCCAGGCCTCCGCTGGCAGCCACCAAGCCCAAAAGGCTGGCCAGTGAGCAGACAGGAGGAGCATCTGTCTGCACCGAGCCACGGATGGAACCACTGTGATGTTTTCCTGACTTTCTCAGTATCGTGTATTGGATTGGACTTGGGCACCAGGCGGCTACATTTCCAGCCTCATTTCTCACTGTTCTCCTCTCTCCTCGGACTCCTTCTAACCCAACACAACTCTCCATCCACTCCAGCCACACCGACCTCTTTTCAATGCCTTGTATGTGCCATGTTCCTTCTTGCCCCTGAGCCCCTGCATATGTTGTTCCAGTGCCCTATAAAACTCTCCCATGGCTCATCTTTCAACTCCTCCAGGAAGCCTTCCCAGACCACTCCTCACCAGGGAGATGCCCGTCTCCCATTCCCACAGTACACTGATTCCGACCTGTACACTCACAGCACCATCCGATGACAATTTATTTGTCAACCCTTCGACACGGCGAGCTTTGGGAGGGCAGTGGCGTGTTCACGTGCTTCACCTTGTATTCTAACACCCAGCATAATCCCTGGCACGGAGTGTGTGCTAAATAAATATTCATGCAAGGAATGAATAAACCAAACACTCTCCATAGCACCCCAGCCAAGACTGGAGCTTATATGCTCCCGTTCAGCCATATCTGAGACCAGAAATAGAACGAAAGGGTGAGGAGGGGAGAAAGGAGGGAGGGAGGGAGGGAGGGAAAGAGCTTGTGTTTGCTTGGATATGTGGAAAGTTGCATTATTTATCAAGTGATCACAAAAGAATCAGTTATCAGATTCCCGCTTCCTTAGGGAGCCCACCCCTCACCAGACCTCCCAGATACAACCTGGGTGATCAAAGGAAAAGGAGACGCTATTCGACAGCAACCAAATCCTGACCACGTGCGAGAAGCAGGTTCACCGCAAGACAGGGAGTCAAGAGCCTGGATTGGCCGCGCTAAAGGCAGGCAGGCGTCTGGCCCCATCAGGAGAGGGAATGCCCACCCGAGCCTGGCATTTCGCCCAGGGATTAAAGGCTTTCTAGGACATGTGAATGCAAATATTTGCATGATTAAAACTTAGCAAAGCAGGATGTACAGTCTCGGGGGCCAACTCTGCAGTACACGACTGTGTGTGTGGCTGAGAATTTCTGCTGGCAGCGCGGCAGCCGGGGAAGGAGACGATCTGGGGGTCTCTGCCTCTCTCGAACCCCCAGTGTCACCTGAGGTCTTGGAGATGCAGCTTGAGCTTGAGAATTCTGGGGGGAAATGGTCACAGTCCTGTGAAACCAGGGAGGACTGAAAGAAGACTCTATTATCTAGAGGTGCTACAAGTAGCCTGACTCTGAGGGAAAGCAAAGGGGACCAAGCAGAGGGGACAGTGTGGGGGCCGCCCTGCTTATGGGGAGTGCAGGGGTGGGGCGATCGATCCGTCACACACAGACAGAGTCTGTGAGTCAGAGCACTGGGCCACACTGACGAGGATATTGAAAAGTGATGACGATGATGGCTCAAATATACACAGAGCCTTAGGTTGAGCACCGTCTTCTTGTATTTGAGAAAATTCAAATGGCATCCTTTGTCCAGAGTCTGCTGGGACGAGGGCTCAAGAGCTGTCAGCCGTATCTACTCCCATTTGGTTCCCACCAAGCCCGGTGACACTGTCATTCCCAGCGTGCAGTAAAAGGAGAAACCAAAGGAAAAACAAAACCGAGTCTGTGTTAATAAACGCGCTCGAGAGTTGGCCAGGACGACGCGCTGGTGTCAGGATGTGCTAAAGCATCCGACTGCAAGTCCAGGGTGCTCCCCAGCTTATCCCACCTGCCTCGGGAGTAGAACTCTCCACCGAGGGTACGAGGACCCAGCAACGATCGGAGGCTGCGCAGCGTGACGCCATGCAGTGTTCTATGGGGATTCCTCCCGCAGTAGGGCAGGGGCGGGCTGGAGATGGGGAACATAGGGCAGGGAGAAAGAGCATTTTTATATCTGGAGACGTGAGGGTCCTAGAGAAAGGTGGTGACGGCAAGACAGAAAAGGAAGCAGCATGTTGAAGAGATTTGGGGGGTAAATCGTTGCACGCAGTGGCAGCACACGGAGAGAGAGAAAACGGAAGGATGAAAATAACCACGTGGGGACAGGAGCCGGTTCCACTGATGGTTTGATGGAGATGGTGCTTAAGATCCCACAGACATGTAGACCTTCATGCCCTCCTCCTCCCATGCTCTTTCTCATCTTCTTCCTTCTTTAGGATAATTTGAGAAGAAATTCCCAGAACATAAAATTAGCCATTTTCCAGTGAAAAGTCCAGGGGCAGTCAGCACATTCGCAATGCTGTGCAACCACGCTTCCATCTAGTTCGGAAACATTTCCATTGTTCCCAAGTAAAACCCCCACCCATGAAGCAGCCCCTCCTCATTCCCACGCCTTGCAACACCCAGCAACCACCGATCTGATTTGTCTCTAAAGATGTGTCTCTTCTGGTAATTTCATATCCATGGCATCATTTGTGGTCTTTGTGGCTGACTTCCCTCACTCCGCATCACGTTCTTGAGGTCCGTCCACATCCTGGCGTGTATCAGTGCTCCATCCCTTCCTACGGCTAAATTCTGTCCCCTGAACTGACAGGCCACGGTCCGTTTACCCAGTCACCCTTCCATGGGCATTTGGGCTGTTTCTACTTTTCAGCTGACGTGAATAGCGCTGTGATGACAATGTGTGTACGTGTACTGGTTTGAGTCCCTGTTTTCAACCCTTCTTATTCTAAATCCAGACATGGAATTGCTGGACCACACGGTAACTCCATGGCTAAGTCGTTGAGAAACCCTCACCTGCTTTCCACAGTAGCTGCAATGCATGAGGGTTCCGATTTCTCCAGTGCTGCTTCATCGACAATGTCCCTCTCCCTCCTGCCCAACCCTGGGAGATGTTCGTCAAGGTGCCCTTGAACTTGGCACAGTCACTGTACTTCCAACTAGCCCGCTCTGCAAATCACCATGACCAGCCAAGGCCTACGGCCCCCACTACCCTTTAAAGTATGCCCTGTTGGTCCCAGTAAACCAGTTAAGCCCAATCACTCTGCTCCTGAGCCTTCCTCACCACGATGTGCTGTCACTGCTTGGGACCATGCTCTTAAATTGGCTGGACTCCCAGGGTGGGGACAGCAAATAGACTCATCTTATAAACCAGCTCTATCAGCTCGGCTGTGTTGAGAAGGATTCTGAGACTGCATCTGTGCTGCAGAATGTGCTAGAATGTGCTAGAATTCTGTGGGTTGTGGGATTGGGAAGACAACACACGTGCCATGCCCCTCACCAGCTCTATGCACCCTGGTTTCATGCACTTGTCAATTCTGTTTCCATCAGCCCCTGCCTGCTCACACACGCTCACCCCTCAGCTCTGCCTCTGCTGTCCTCTCTGTTTCTGCAGCCACAGCTCAGTACAATTTTCCCCCAAGACTCTTCCTATATGTTATCATTTCCCAGAACATTCTCAGACACCGGAACTCCCCAATACTGGCCAAAACTTGCCCCGTTAGGGCACTGCTTGTGATGAGTAATAGCACAAGCTCTTCCAAGTGGAGGAACAAAATGAAGGGCAAGGGCAGAGATGGGCTCTCATCTCTAATATTTTGTCTCCAAATGTGTGGCTGTACCCCGACATTACAAGCGGGAAGAGGGGGACTTCTTGGATGGAACAGATCTGGGGGCAGTGTTGTTTTCTCTCCGTATTTCCTGTTGCCTCCCAGCGCCGCAGCAACAGCTGGTGCCCGGGCACAGGAGGGTGAGTCGCTAGGTCTGACTGCATCCTGATTTTGTCCTGACGCGGAACTGTCAAGACCCCTCGTTTCAAAGGCAGCGATTGTTTTGAATGCCGACAATAAACTCTTGCTCTATAACTCGCTCTGTGAGCCCTGCAGGGTTTTAGGATTTTGTTTTTTTTTTTCAATTTTTGGGTTTAGATCTCTGTAAAGCCAGCGCTGCACAAAGCAGAAGCGTACGAGTGAATTCCCCTGATTAGGGCTCAGCGCACGGCCAACGACGAGCCTTACGGGGGCTGATTCAACAGTGTCTGTGTGGAACCCAGCAGCGCGCGGTCAAGTGCAGCCTGTGGCCACCAGGGCTTCGCATTTCCATCCAGAGCTCGCTGGGAAGCAGAGCAACCCTGGAAAGGCAGGCGCCTGAAAACGTGCGCTCTTCTTCTCACCTCCCTGCCCTCTGTTAGCCTCTGGCTTCTCTCCCCCGGACGCTGCCGCAGAGCTTTCCCCACCTGCACACAGCAGCCGGCATCCTCCTCCCCGAAAGGGGACTGACCACTTCACCGTCAGTCTTAAAACCCTTCGCTGGATCTCTAGTCTCTCCGGCAGGGATTTAACCTGGGTCCAGGCACCCCAGGCGCTCAGTGTTCTCTAGCCAGGGGCCAGCAAACACTTTGCAGGCCTTCGCAGTATCTATCACAACCACTCAACTCTGCCCTTGGGCAAGAAAGCAGCCATCGGCGATGTGTAAACACATGGTTGTGGCTGTGTTCCAGTAAAACTTTATTTATTCAAGAAACATTCCACTGGCCAGATCTGACCAACAGGCTGCTCTAAACTCTCTAAATCTATATGCAAAATGATGTGTCATTATGCATTTCCTGGGGAGCAGGCTGGCAGCTTTCAGCAGATAGTCAAAGAGTGCAATGACCCCCAAGTGCTAATGCTCTGGGATGTCACCCAGACTTCTGCCCCTTTGGTGGCTGTGTTCTCCATCTCTGTCTCTGCACACATTCAGCCCGGCCTGTCTCTTACTGTCCAGGGCTTTGTTCAACACCTGAATGCCCACTACCCACTGCACGCTGCTAGTCATTGGTGTAGTCTTTGCCCTCATGGAGTTTACTGCCTGCAGGAGTGAGAGAGACATAAGGCAACTGACGAGTTAAAGGAATTGCACATCTTACAACAGTTCTGCTGAATTGTTACAATTGCAACATCGTGATACAGTCGTGCTCAGCACGGGAAAAGAAAAAGAAAGATTGAGTCAGGTGGCGGGTCTTCCTAGCTGGGTTCCTGAGAAGCAGAACATGGAATGCTGAAACCAGGCAGTTGTGGTTAAACAGGCTGAGCATATAGGCCGATCCGGCATGAGTGTGCAAAGGGGATCCTAACTGAGCGTGGAGGCTCAGGGAAGGCTCTCGGAGCACGTGGCATTCCACTTCACCATCGTTCACATAATCCCAGGGGACTCTCACCACATCATGCTGTATTAGTCCAGAGATCACATGCACATTATGAACCCTGCGGCAAGAAACTCTTTGGGGTGTACATCATTTTACGTTTGTAATCGTAGCAAGAAAGGTTTTGTGTGTTCTTTTGTTATTTTTTAATGCAAATACGTAAGTTACACAAGAGGTCTATCACTTAAGCCGCACTATTAATATTACTCTCTAATAAGATAGAAATAGCTCCTGGTGGAGTGCAGAGAGCAGATAGAATAGATATTTTAGCACGGAGTCCCGACCAAACCTATTGGTAATGCCTATTCATTTTAGATGAGGACAGCATACCCATTTGAGCTAGAATTAAATATTCTAGGATATTAGCACAGAGGAGTCCTGCAGTAACTGCATTTGCCTAGCCACAAATTGAATAAAATGAGCTAGCAGGTTATTATTTTATCTGCTGGGTTGGACCACATGGAATTGACGTGTTTGTAGCACAAATGCAATTAAGCATTAGCCATTTCAACCTATACGTGCCCAGTGCAAACTTAATTTATCTTGGATACACCTGTAATGAATTCACTTTATTGAAAGAAGGGCCATGTATTGGTGTTACGTGTCTGAGTCCCAATCTGGGATCTACTACTTATGGGATAAAGAGTGTGAGCCAACTATGCATCTCTCTCAGCCTCCTCAGTTTCCTCACCAGTAAAACATGTAAAATGGCACCTATGTCATTGGGCTGCCCAGAGATGACAGAGAACTTACCGGTAAAGTACCTGGTCCACCACAGCGTACCTGGGAAGATGTTTGATCAAAGGGATCTTGCTTAATGGACTCCTACTGAGAACCTTGGTCAAGGGATCACACACTCGGGATAATCTAGCACATCCCTTACTTTCCCCCTCACCCTGTCCAGGAACACAGTGAGGCCCCCAATGGCCTAAGCCGACCTCCTCTTCCTCAGGTGAGGGAGCCTGAGACCCTGAGAGCTGAAGTGGTGTCTTAGTTCATCCAGGCTTCTGTAACAAAATGCCTTAGACCGACTCGCTTATCAACAAAGAAATTTATCTCTCACAATTCTGGAGGCCGAGAAGTCCAAGATCAAGGTGCCAGCAGCTTTGGTGTCTGATACGCACCTGCTATCTTGTTGTGTTCTCACGTGGTGGAAGGGGCACTGAGCTCCCTTGGGCTTTTTTTATAATAGCATTAATCCCGTTCATGAGAGCTTTGCCCACATGACCTAATCACCTCCCCAGAAGCCCTACCTCCTAATACCGTCACTTTGGGGATTAGGATTTCGACATATGAATCGGGGGGTGGGGGGCGGACATTCAAGGCCTAGCGAGTGGTTTCTCCAACGTCAAACGGTGAGCCATACCGTGCCTTCACGTTGACGTATGTTCGCCATATAGCACAGGCACTGAGGCCAAGCCTAAGATTTGGGTTTCTGGTCATGCGATTAAGTAGATATGAGTTTACCAGTGGGGGGAGGAGGGTGGCTCCTATAGAGTGAGAAAAGTCAGCACTACAGGACCTAACAAAGCCAACGAAACAGCTCTGAGGTCCAGATACTCAGCGTTCGTCTTTAAAATGAAGCTTTGGCTGACAGCACAAAAGTCATTCAAAGACCCTCTCCGAGAATGTCAGGGCATGTGCAGAGACGTTCCGCCGAGTGGTATTAAAGATGGATATTGAAAGTTAAAATGCTTTCTCCCAGCATCACCGGTTACTTCTAAATGGGCAAATTCTTCTTCCCCGACATAGTAGACGGGTTTCTGCAGCCTCAGCCTTTTGGGAAAATAAGCACCCCCGGAAGCCCCCGTGCAGATTTTATTGTGAATCAGGTGGAAAAATCAGATGGTGCTCTCCTTACCGCCTCCAGAAAACCTGCTGATTTATGGAAGCTGGGAGAGATTGCATCGCAAGGCTGAAATTGGTGGCACGAAACTCCCTCGCCCTTTCTTCTGTTCCCCATAACACTTTGTAGAACTCAGAGAATGGTCCCGGCACTATAAATGGGAAAGTAAATAGCTCTGAGAGGGTGTTTGAGAAAATCTAGCCATTTCCTCAACTGTGAAGATAATGGAAGAGCTGAGAATAGGAAAGAATAAATAATAATAAAAGTAAGTCTCAGCCTCACCTTTCTAAGTTATGTGGTCTTGGACAAGAAGTCATACTAGGACTGGGGTGAGGCTTCCAGAAGCTTCCTAATACTCATTATCTGTTTCTCTCTTAGCAAATGTCACTCTGCTAACAAACCATTTTCCTAGACTTCCTTGGAGCTAGGTATAGCCATGTGAGACAATGAGCTATAAGAAAAGTATGATAGCAAACTTCCAAAAATGACCTCTAAGAAGAAGTGGTATGCCCTTTCACTTCTATTTGTCTTGTGACCTGGAATGCATACATAATGGCTGGAGCTTATGCAGCCATATTGGACTACGAGACAACATGCTGAAAAAAGCAGATCAGCAAGCTAGAGCCTATAGCCCTAAGAATTTCAGGAAGCTACTCTATCAGCCTTGGATTGCCTACCTCTGATTCTATTTTGTGTGTATGAGAATAAAACTATGTGTTTAAACCACTGTAGGAGAGTTTTTATTACATGAAGCCAAACAATAGTAATGACAGAAGCACTAAATTCATAGGTTTGCTGTGGGCTTTACAAAGCTAATGTGAGTGCAAAGTGCCTGGAAGGAATACAGGAATATAAGATTCTCCCTCTTTTACACTTACTTTCTCACATGCACGCACACACACACAGTATTTCAAGGTGAAAATTTTCATCAAAAATTCATTGTATATAAGAGAAAAATATGGAATTTTTTCTTACTCTGGATTTAGACTTAAAGAACGAACATTATTATTACACATGGAAGTGTTTGGACCTTGTCATGCTATAGGAGTCATTTCAACTAGTTTGAGTTTTAAATCTTGACCTTTGAACTCCTAGAATAGCTACTAGTCTAGAATGATATATGGAACCAGCCCCCCCACCCCACCCCCCCACACACACCATGACTTTTCCAATTGCATTTCTAAAACCCACGGCCAAAACAAAACTCTTGGCTTATTTGTTTTAATACTAGCTTCTCCCTCAATGAGCCTCACCCCTGGAAATGGCGTCACCATCCACACCGTCATTCTGGCCCATCTCGCAAAGCCATCCTTGTTCCCGCTCCTTCCCTCCTGCCATCTGATTCATCAGCAAGTCCTGTTGATGTTCTCTCCAAAGCCTCTCTCAAATCCACCCACTGTTCCCTCCATAACCCTCACTGCCTGACGCCAGCTCCAGGGGCTTTTCCCCTTGACAGCTGCCGTGACTCTTTGGCCGGCGCACTTGGTGTCGGTCTTGCCTCCCCACAAAAGAATCAGAATGATCTTTAAAAAAATGAATATCGGATCATGTGATGAAAGCTGCCAATGACTTCCCAACACAAGTTAGGATAAAATCCTCACCCTCCCTACCTCGCCCGCATCTCCCTCTGCCTCTCCACCCCTTGGGTCCTTGGCTTCACTCATGTGGCTTTATTTCTGTTCTTTAAAAACACTAAGTTCATTCCTGCCTTGGGACATTTGCATCTGCTGTTCTCCTTTCCTGAAAACTCCTTCTCCAACACCGTCGCATGGTGTCACCCCCCACCATCCCCCCTAAAGACTCCCCCAGCACCTGCCCCAGTCTGTATTGCTTCCCTGTGTTTTAGTGTCATTATGACATATGTGAATGCCTGGTGTCTGAGGATGTGTTTATTTGTCTGAAACTGCCACTGGACTGAAGCACCTTCTATAGTAGAGACTTTCTAGGTTGTGTTCCCAGCTCCATCTCTGTGCTCGGCACATATCAGGTGTTCAATAATTACTTTTAAATAGGTGAGTTAATTAAGCACAGCAATCAAAATATTAAAATCATCTAAGTCAATTCGACTCTGCTACTGAAGTTAATATTACTAATGTTAAATTCAAAGTGAATCCAAACAGAATCACTCATATTAATCCACCCACTGATTATCCAAGATTTTAACGGACTCCCCATCATCCCCCCCTGCTACTTCACTCTGTACCCCAACATCTCAAAGGCTTTCCATGGGACCACACAGCCATTTCTTTAGCTAAACAAGCTGAGAAGGGGCTAAATTGCTTATCAATCGTAGGTGGGAGGCTTAGAGAGTAATAAAAATATTCCTCTGTTTGCATTCACACTTCTTCCCCTCTCTCTATTGGCAAATGATAAGACTTGTTAAGAGATTATCGAACCACTTTAACCATCTACAATTGATGGGCAAAGCTCTTTTCTAATTAAACAAATCCTAGATTTACAAGTCAGCTAAGGAAGACTTTTGTTTCTACTATCAGGCAGCCATAACTGAGATAAGCATTTCTCCAGCTCTTCTGGTCTTTGCCTAGGAACATGCCAAGTGCGGTCAATCATCATGTCTGCAGGGTACCCCACCTGCTCACACACACCCCAGGTATTGAGCCTTTTAAGTGCAGCAAATAGAAGCAGAGAAAACACTTGACTTCAAGCTTGACAAGACAGAATAATCAAAATATGTTAATATCTTTATTGAACAGGAAAACTGTGAGTTAAATAGCAATTAAGTTAATAACTTGATTCTGATTTTCTTTACTAAATCAAGATCTCAGGTGAATTTTCTTATTGATAACTGTTTATTTGTGCTTTTAAACAGCATTCTGAGTAAAGCAAAACTGGCAATGCAGCTTAATCATTGCGAGATCACTTTTTCAGAGGCCGGATAGAACTGGGTTTAAATCTCAACTTAACCTCTTGCAAGCCACTTAGTTTTAGGTCAGTGCTAAATTTGTCACCTCCAAATCTCATGTTGAAATTTGATCCCTTATGATGGAGGTGGAGCCTAATGGGAGGTGTTTGGGTCATGGGGCCGGATCCCTCACGAATGGCTTGGTGCTGTCCTCAAGGCGATGAGTGAGGTTTTCCACCCTTAGTTCCCGTGAGAGAGCCTGGCCCCACCCCACCCCTCCCGCTTTCTCTCTTGCAGTGTGACCTCTGCACACGCCGGTTCCCCTTAGCCTTCTGCCGTGAGTGGAAGCAGCTTAGGGCCCTCACCAAATGAAGATGCCCAGGTTTGAACTTTTCCAGACATCAGAATTGTGAGCCAAATAAACCTTTTTCTTAAAAAATGACCCGGCCTCAGGTATTCTTTTATAGCAACACAAACAGACTGAGACAGTAAGTTACCCAAACTCCTTGATCTTCCATCAAGCAGGAATGAGACACTATCCTGGCTTCGTGGGTTGCTGAAAGGATTAAAATGAGATGTTGCCAGGCAAAGAGCATTTTGCCATACAGGTTGCCTTAAGAAACTTCACAGTAAATATCACTTCCTTTCCTTTTATACCCAGCTTTATTATCATGAGTCAAGCCTTTGTCAGCAATGACGATCATTTGGTCTAACGGCTATAGACACAACTGTGCTATAGTTATGGTTTAATAATGTCAGATGGTTAGACTCGCTTGCATAGAGTTTGCTTTCTCCGTGTGGGTTTTAACTTGAGTTGTTGCTCCCTTTTAAAGTAAAATATAAAGTCCAAATGTCCATCATCCCCTGTGCCCAATACTTCAAACTCAATGTCCTCTTTTATATTTCTTAGACATTTCAATGTTCCCCTAGACTTTGCATGTCTGGCTCCTTCTCCAGCCTCAGCTCAAAGGTCACCAGCTCACAGTAGGACAGTCCAGGATTCCTCAGTGTAAATATCCTCCCATCAGTCTTCCCCATCACCCTGTTTATTTCCAGCAGGGCACACGGGTACCATCCAAAGCTGTCCTTTTCATGCCCATGTGCTGGTTTAACATCTGTCTGCCCACCAAGGTGTGCCCTCCCCTCAGGTAGGGATTTTACCTGGTTCTCTGTCACCAGCTCTAGACAGGCTCCCAACAAGTATTTAATAAATAAACAAGCAAACAAACTTGTTAGTACAGTGATTGTTTTGATTTGGTTTCCCCCAAAAGGATTTGTGTGCAAGTGATTTACTCGGGAGGTGGTTTTAGGAAGAGCCAGCAGGAAGTAAAAGAATGAGATAGGAAAGAGAAGGAAATTGAGAAAAGGTGGATTTTTAAGCTAATAACCACCATGGGCGATTCAGGCTCTTGCTAGGGAGTGCTAAGAGCAGAGAAGTCCTGTGGTTGCATGCACGCTCTACTCCCACTCGGGGAGAGATACATCTGTACCCATCCACCAATTCACAAGAGTTATTGATTGAGAGCTAGTAAGTCCTAAATATTTCTAGCTTGCTCCAAAATGCAGGCAGAGTGGACTCCAGGGGCCAGAGAAAGCACCTCAAAAAATTGCAATGACTGGCAGTTGGAAACCGGGCAGGGTGTACACCAAAGTACTAAGTTCCAAGGTTGTAGGATACAAGGATCTTAACAGTTGACACAAAACTCAGAGCACACAGTCCAACACTGAACATTACAGCCATTCCCTCAAGTCTGTGAATTATAATGCAAATATACATACAGGGTACGCAGAGTGGGCACATACATGATACACAGCGGCTAACTTTTCTCCTCTCTTCTCAAATGGCATCTTGAGCAGAGAATAATCCAAAAAAATAAAACACTTCTGATTTTATTAACTATTAAAAAACGAGTGTCATAGCAACGTATGGTTAAAGACTACTCCTCAGATATCCATTCGAACATGTTGGGAGCCCCCAACAGTGGTTTGGTTTGGAGGATGGCTCTTGCTTGGAATTTGACATGACTTTGAAATAACCAATCTCACATGAACAAGGTTTATGCTGCAAATTCTCTACACAGAGCTATTAAAAGTCAGTGATGAGTGAAAGTCGTCTTCAAAATCTCGTGTCAACATTCAAACCCCTAGATTGAGCTTCTCCTTTCTAGTTCCATTCAAATAATTATGTTCTCCGGATTAAATGATACTTTTTAAATTTGATTGCATCCCGTAGCCATGTGTTTATTTCATTTGGACGAGGGAGAGAGGTATCTTAATTTTTCATAATAAGAGCTTTCCTGAAAGCTGGCACTTTAGTGGCATGGCAGTAATCAAAACTGAATTCCATACAAGAGGTAAATTATATTGCCTTCCGAATTAATTTGCAAATGGTCACAATACTAATAAAATGCAGGCGAGGCTGTGATTTCCCTTTTGCCAAAGCCCAGCTCTCCTCAATAAGTAGAAGTGAACTTGCCAAGGGGCACTGTGTCGGCCATGTGTTATGTGTTGGGACGTCCGAGTCTAGCTGGAGACGTGCAGGGCGAATTCTGGAAGTTGGAGCATGACAGACTTGGAGGAAATTTGCCTCTGATTCTTGTCTTCGGTTTTCTTATGCTCTGTGGCTGATCCTGGAAGATGCCAGCATCTAGCCCCAGACACTGGAGCAAAGAAGGGACCTCAGGAAGGACACGGTTCTGCAGTGTTGCAAGACCCAGCCCTCTTCTTAGCAAGGGCATTGGGGCTTACTCTGTTCCCAGTATGTGGCTTACCTTTATTTATGGCATCCACAGCACAGATGTTCCCTTGAAATCTACTTCAGTTGATGGATGGGTCGTCTCCCAGACAATGAGCAGTTTGAAGGCAAGGACTTGCGAGCGTATTAGTTTCCCATTGCTGCTATAACATGTTGCCACAAACTTAGTGGCTTAAAGCAATATGAGTTTATTCTCTTGCAGCTCTGGAGGTCAGAGGAGAATCCATTTCCTCATCTTTTTCAGCTTCTAGAGGCCGCCTACATCCCTCGGCTTGTGGCCCGGCATCAATCCAACCTCTGCTTCCTTTGAACTCCTTGCCTCCCTCTTAGAAGGACCGTGGTCCTTGAGCCCACCCGAACAATTCAGAATCATCTTCCCACCTCAAGATCCTTAGTCATGCCTGCAAGTCCCTTTTGCCATGTGAGGTACATATCCACACGTGCTAGGGAATAGGACATAGACATATTTGGGGGTATTATTCTTCCCACCACAATGGTGATCACCATTGTGTCCCAAGCAAAGACAAGACACATCGAGGTAACCTGAAGTCATATTAAAATGACAATATAGTGAGGCCATGTGGAGCATGTGACTTGGGTATGAAATCGGGCCATGGATCCTGGCTCTGCTGTTTGCCAACCAGCTTCCCGAACCTCTCTGAACCTCAGTTTACTCACCTGTATAAAAGTAGAGTTAATAGTACCCACTTTGAGTAGTTGGTAGGATGAATTAGATAATGCCTATTGAGAATGCTGCCTAGTTTTCACGTCATGAAAATTTTTTTTCTTTTGATTTTTTTACCCATCCATTTAAAACTGTAAAAACTTTCTTAGCACGTGGGCCACTCAAAAACAGGAAGCGGGCTTGATTTGACCCGTGGATTAGGGGTTGCTAAACCCCAGACTAGATGATTTCCAAACTCCCTTCTATGTAAGAGTCTATGACCCCATTAGCCAGAATCTCGTGTCGAGGGGTGGGGGAGGCAGCCAAACCTAAGTCCAAATCCAAATTCCATTTCTTTAATAGCTGGGCTAGCTTCACTAGCTGATTTAACCTTTCTAAGTATCTATTTTCTCATTGGCCAAATGAGAAAGACATTCCCTCAAATGAACATCATGGAGAATAATATGAGCAAATCACACAACAGAGTGTGCAGCTTGGCCTCCGTCACATAGTAGGTGTCTGTCAATATTGGTTCTCACCCATCGTCACCTACCCTGGAGGAAAGATGTTTCTCCATTGGAAGTTTGGCTCTAACCCAATTTCCTTTTAAAGAGGCAATTCCCAGTAACAAGACGGAAATGCCAGAGCAGGCTTTCTCCGTTCTTAGCAGTGTGTCAGGCCCAGTGCTTTCCCCAAAGTGACGATGAGTCAGGAACAGCAGTGACCCTGTGTGATCTGCACCCTGCACGCGCCTTACCAAAACCGGGCTTGACAGAGGGCAGGGGATGCTTCTGCCGCGGAGTCCCTCAGAGGGCTTTCCTCCCTGCTGGAGGCTGAGACTGGGGGGAAGTCCTGGGGTTGAATCCAAGATTAACTACTGTTAAATTGGGAGTTAGGAGTCTCTCAACTCACTGAAAGTGAAAGAGGGAAGAAAGCAAGTGTACCGTGCCTTGCGCATCACGTTCGCTCTCCCTGCCCCCACGCCCCCGCCCCCATGACAACCTTCTCCCTGCGACATCCACTGCAGCTCACAGAGGCACGCGGCGATAAAACACCAGCTAAGCGCTGACATCATTTCACAATCAAGCATCTCCAAATCTGTTTATCTGATCAGCCCCAAATTCTGTCAGAGCGTTGACATGTGCATTTCTAAATAATTTCAGGATGTCAACCTGAATAGACCCGCAGAATCGGAAAGTTAATTATCTTTGACAACTTTGCCAGCTAATTTCCTATTTATATGTACCAAACCGGGGGCCTCTCTCATCCCCTCTTGTCACAAAGGATTTATCAATCAGATCAAGGCCTAAAATTGTCTGCCAAGGCATTCCGGCTTCCCAAAGGGACGTTTATCTGCTTGAAATCTTACCAACTATCCAATGACAGCGAAGGGGAGTGGAAAAGAGGAGGGGCTGCTTCCTCTCTGCGTGAGGCCCCGGCGGCCGAGGGCCCCACTGGCCAGCTACACCTCCCTCACCCCACACCCCCGGCCCTGCACCCCCCACCCCCTCTTCCTGGTCTTCATCCAGCTGCACTCGCTTGCCCCGGTTTCCAAAGTGACAACAGCTTCACCTCTGCATTCCAGCTGACAGCCCCCCCGGAATGGCAGAGCCCTGCCTGTCCGAGCCAATCCGCTGACCCTCACGCCGGAAGGCGCGCCCTGGGAACCCAACAGGCCGGCGTTGACAGATGGTTTTGTGGCGCTGTTTGGAGCTCCCGTGGTCGCTACTTCCCTCTGACAGTCAGTCGTGTTTAACTTTAACGGCCATTTCTGCTGTCGAGTTCCCTAGAAAGGAGCCACTTGCTGCCTTAGGAGATCAGCAAGCTGTGGCTGAGCGAGTCACCGGCAGGTGAGAGTTGGGGCAGGGCTGTCTGCAACTCCGTTATTGGTTCCTCCTGGGAAACTCCCAGCTGCTGAGAAGGCAGCTGCAGTAGAAACAGGAGCTAAGCCTGGTCCGGACCCGCCCAGCTCCTGCCCACCCACCTGAGGCACTGACTAGGAGAAAGTTCAGGGAGACAGGCAGATTTTCCAATCAACCATTCATCCATTCAACACAAATTTTCCTAACACGTTCTCTGAGCTGGTCGCCATATACTTAGGACCCTGCCTTCCAGGAACTCCCAGCTCAATGGACAACACCCATTCACTGCTCTTATTTAACAAACCTATATCGAGTGCCTTCCATGTGCAGGGAACTATTCTAAGCACTAAGGATATTGCAGTAAAGACAAAAATGCAGAAAAAATTAAACAAAGACCTGTCCTCATGGAGCTTATATTCTATTGCAAGGGCCAACAAACTAGGGCCAGTAGGCAAAATGTAGCCCACTGTCTGCTTTTTTAAATAAAGTTTTATTGGAACACAATTGTCTTTATTTGTTTGCATAATGTCTATGGCTGCTTTTGCACTACAACAGCAGAGCTGAGTAGTTGTAGCAGAGACCCTCTGTCCCATGATGGCTGCAATATTTATTATCTGGCCCTTTACAGAAGTTTGCTGATAAATAGAGATCCATTCAG
Organism: Avahi laniger; assembly: GCA_963575035.1. NCBI lineage: Eukaryota > Metazoa > Chordata > Mammalia > Primates > Indriidae > Avahi > Avahi laniger. The sequence continues at coordinate 31,364 of CAUYSK010012287.1, forward strand.
CACAAGGACGTAAGTGGAAATAAAATTGTGTATCATCCAAAGGGAGCCTAAATGGTGGTTGACTCGGTGAGGTCTGTTTTGTTCACTGTCATTGTCACAATGCCTGGAACAGTGCTTGGCACAGAATAAGTGCTCACTTAAAAGTTCTCATTGGCTGGATAAGTGAAAGAATGGATGTTCTGATGGGGAGGGGAATGGGAAGATAGGAGGATTCCAGAAGGTTTGATGAAGGAAGTGGTACATACATTGGATGTTGAAGAATGAGAAGTATTCACCAGAAAAGGAAGAGGAGGAAAGGTTTTCTGGGAGAAGACAATTCACTTGTAATATTCGCAAGACAGAGGCACGAGACAGGATGGCGCACTGGGGGAACAGAGATGGTGGAACATGAGAGCCTAGGTCAGGACAAAGGGAAGAGGATCTGGAGGTTAGGGAAAAGAGTTGACCCTCAGGCCAAAGCCAGTGGAGCCCCTGTCCAGCGCCCCATACTTTGGAGTATCACATGCTGGGAGCACAGGGATTATGGCGTCAAGAGTTCAGGTAGACGATGGTCAGACGATACGATGCTCTGTGTTCTATATGGACATGATACAATTCCAAATGGCAGATTTAGCATGACCAGAAAATGAACCATCATTCCCATTTTCCTGCACACTCTTGAAAAGACTGCATTTGTGGTCACCAAAGAGGCACAACTCTTAATAGTCACTGGAAACCAGTATTCAAAGGCAGCGGGAAGAAGGACACAGCGTCATGAATAACGATGGACCCAGCATTACAGAAACGGCATTGGGATCTTCAGAGGCAAGAATATCTGTGTTGTTTTAATATAAGTAGGTTATAAAAGCCATAGCATTGTGAGCAAAAACAGTGTTGCTACCTGGTGTTCACAGTGGAAGATATGAAATTAGATAGGAATGGCATATTGGATAATAAAAAACAGAAACAGGTGGTTTCAGAATGCATGATGCCTGGACTCTTCAAATGCATGCCTTCGTTGGACACTAAGCAAATGTATGTTCTTGGCCCACTATCCTACAACTTCATCGGTAAATTACTGTATCTCATGTGGACCTGTAAATTTTGTAATACACTTTATAATCAAATTGTTTATATAGACAGGGTCCCCATAGGAAAAATTTCTCAAGGTCCTGCATACCCTCGAGGGGTCCTGAAGGCATAATATTTTTCAGTCTCAGAGAAGTATCCTTTTTTTTTTTTTTTAAAGCTAACAAAGAGCCAATGGCCTAAAGGAATGCTACCCTTTACTCATCCCTTGAAGGACATATAGCACAGGCCAGGAACTTTTCTTGATCTTCTCTCTCATTACCTGATTGCCCATCTCTCAAATATAGAAATGGCGCCAGAAGAGATAAACTATCACACTGCTTCCAACGACAGCTTCCTCTTTGATGAGGTTTTGGGGAGCGGTGCCCGCAAACATTCTTAGGCCACTAACATCATATTTATCATCTCGTGTTCACCAGACTAAGTTTCTATGGGTTGTCAAATATGAAATTGTCCAATTTCCTTAAGTACTGAGTTTGACAGTTGATATCTCTGACATTTCACTTTGATTCTTCTTGTCTTATTTTTATTGTGAAGGTACATCCTCAGTTGTTCAAATGCACTTGGCTTGTGATTATCTTTCAAACTTATTTTTTAGAGCAATTTTTGGGAAACCATAGGTAAGTCAAAAATTCATGTTATTTTCAAATATGAGTTCCATCGTGGAACCAATGAAGAGCAGACAGCTTGAAATACCAACAAAGTGTTTGGGAAGGATGTAGCTAATGGACGCACAGTATGTCAATGGTTTGAGAAGTTTTGTTCTGGTGATTTTAATCTTGAAAATGAGCCACGTGGGCGACCTGAAACCAAGTTGGATAATGATGAGCTGAAGGCTGTAGTGGAAGTGAATCCATCTCAACCTACTCGTGAATTAGCAGCAAAGTTTGACATTACCATTCCAGCAATATTGGACCAAACCAGCAAGGTAAAGAAGCTGAATAGACAGGTACTACATGAATTAAGTGAATGTCAGAAGAGAAATTGTCTCAAAGCTCACCTTTCTTTG
>CAUYSK010012289.1:0-16971 GCA_963575035.1 Avahi laniger
ACACAAAGAGTGCAATGTGCACCACGCAATGGGATGGACATATTTGAAACCTGGACTGAGGGGGGGAGGGGGGGCAAGGGCAACACACGTAACCTAAACATCTGTACCCTCACATTATGCTGAAATAAAAAAAAAAAAAAAAAAGCACTAACATGAAAATTACCATTGTATTTCTAGATATGTCATATATAAAGTTGGAAAATGAGTACATTTTTGCTTTTTTCAACAACTTGCCATATTTTAATTATATAATGTGGATTTTAGACACTGAAAAAAAAAAAAAAGTGAGCAAAAGCCATGAGCAGAATTTTTTCAAAAGAAGATAGATCAACGGCCAATAAACATATGAAAAATGTCCAAGATCACCGATCATCAGGGACATGCAAATTAAAACCTCAATGAGATAGCACGTTATCCCTATCACAATGGTCATCATTAAAAAGTCAAAAACAAAAGATGCTGACATGGATGTAGAATAAAAGGAACACTTATACACTATTGGTGGTACTACAGCACAACCTCTATGGAAAACAGTATGGAGATTTCTCAAAGAACTAAAAGTAGACCCTTAAATGTTGATCCAGCAATCCTGCTGCTGGGTATCTACCTAGAGAAAAAGAAGGCATTTTATCAAAGAGACACCTGCACTTGGGAATGTGTACTGCAGCACAATTCACAATTGCAAAGATGTGAAATCAACCTAAGTGCCCATAAATTCATTAATGGGTAAAGAAAATATAATATACACATACTACTGAGTACTACTTAGCCATAAAAATGAATGAAATAATGTTTTTGCAGCAACTTGGATAGAACTGGAGATAATCATCGTGAGTGAAGTAGTTCAGGAATAGGAAAGTAAATACTACTGTACATGTCTCTATAATAAGTGGAAGCTAAATGATGGGCATGCACAGGCACAAAAATATGTAAAGGATATTGGAAGCCAAGGAGGGAGAGTGGGGGGAGTGAGGGATAAACATGTACCTATTGGGTACAATGAACACTATTCTGGTGACAGACACACTAAAAGCCCTGACTTCAGCATTATACAATGTATCCATATAACAAAAATATTTTTAAATAAAAATAAATAAAAAGGAAAAAATAAATTGATAGATAGAAAAAAGCCTATGGGATAAAGATGTAAAGAAAATATTTTTGTACAGTTTTACAATGTTTTTGTGCTTTAAGCTAAGTGCTATTACAAAAGAGCCAAAAGTTTCAAAGAATTTTTTATAAAGTAAAAATATTACAATAAGCTAAGATCAAATTATTGTTGATGAAAGAAAAATATTGTTTTATAAATTTAGTCCAGCCTAAGCATATAGCGTTTATAACACCTGTATAGTAATATCATAGGCCTTCACATTCATTCTCCACTCACTCACTTATTCACCTAGAGCAACTTCCGGTAATGCAAGCTTCATTTATTGTAAGTGCCCTATATATAAAAATGTACTACTTTTTTACACTGTATTTTTACTGTATCTTTTCTATATTTAGATACATAAATGTTTATCATTGTGTTACATTACAATTGCCTACAGTATTTAGTACAGTAATATGATAAACAAATTTGTAGCCTAGGAGCAATAGGCTATACCACATAACCTAGGTGCGTGGTAGACTATACCATTTAAGTTTGTGTAAGTATACTCTGACGCTCCCATAATGATGAAATTGCCTAGTGATGCATTTCTTGATATGTACCCCCATCATTAAATGATTCATAACTTTATTTATATATTTTACTTATATAACAAACTTTAGTTTATATCATTATTCATCCTGGGATACACTCTCTATGACAGGGGAATATATTTAAGGAAATCTCTTTAAACTGTGAACAAAAATATTATGAAACTTGCAGAGTACCAACTGCTTACGCCTTATTCTTATAGAGTTCATTGGGGAAAAACAAAGGGAGACATTGGACTTACAGAAAGACTATTATAAGCCTATTTAGTATCAATGCTTAATCCTTTAATGACAAGATGGGAAACATGAAAATACATTCCAAAAATAAATGTTAAATTTCAAGAGTAGAAATGTATCATCATCTCAAATTCTGAATTTAATGTTTTGTACAGTTTATTAAAATTAAGAAAATATTTTAAAATGAAGTTCACACCATACTTTATTATAGTTAGAAATAACTCAAGACCAGTTTTGTGTTCCAAGCATTTCTTCAGAAAACATTGAATACTTAACTATATACTAAGTGTGGTGCTCCCTGCTGGAAAGCAAAAGGTGAGTGAGAATATATTCTAATAAACCTTGTAGGATATCTTTGCAAAATTTTACCCATGTATTTCTTTGAATTTCAGTTTTCAGTTTCTCTTTCAATTTTCAAATTTATGAGCTTAATAAAATGCTTCTCATCTCCCTTTAAAAAATATATACCTTCCATTTCCCACCTACTCAAGAGCATGTTTTCCTCTACTATCTTGAACTTATGGAGAACACTTATAATCACTGTTTCGGCATCTTTTCTACTAGTTCCATTATATTTTTTAGTTCTGAATCTGTTTTTAATCTATCTATCTATCTAATTATCTATCTACATATCTCTCTCTCCAATATAGGTAACGTTTTCCTGTTTGTTCTCTTACCTATGTATTTATGATTGAGTGCTGGACATTGTTCAATGTTGGATTTTTGTGGTCTTTTAAAATATGTTGACCTTTGTTCTGGCACTCAATTAAGTTATTTGTAATCAAGTGGATGCTTTCAAGGTTTGTATTTAAGTTTCATTAAGGCAAGTACAAAATAGTTTTTCTCTAGGGTTAAATTGCTATAACAATAACCTTCTGATAATTCTATCTATTAACCCAAAAACCCATGTATTACAAAGTTTTTACCTTAGCTGGTGGGAACAGTAACTATTTTTATTACTGTGTGAATTGTTTTATTACTTTACAGTGTCCACACCCCTACTTTTGATAGTTACCTGTCATGTATTTGTAATCAGTACTGAGCCAAATGCTCGTGGAAACTTCCTCTGCAGAGTTCTTTCTCACTGTATATCTCCTTCTTCTCTGGGTATTCTGGTCCACAAATTCTAGCCATGTTGGCTTCTCTGAACTTAAGTCTCTCCTGACAGTGAGACTGTCAGGCTCTTGTGAGGTTCCCCCACATTTGCCATGTCCTAGAAATGTCAGGCAGTGAGTGGAGGCATTTGTAGTTCTCACTATTTCCCCTCCTCTACCTTCTTCCCAGTGTATGGAAACCACTGTTATTTTCTTTCAATTTTCTAGTTGGTTAAGACAAGAAGGAAAATATGGTCCCTGTAATTCAATCTTGGGCAGAAGGAAAAGCACTCCCCAAACCTTAAAGAATCAGCATTAAAGAAATATTGATAAAAGACATAAAGGAATATTGATCAAAGAAATAAGGACATATTGTTTTATTCCTAGCAAACAAAAGTTTATTGTTAACATAAAGAGAAATGTACAATTGAGAAATGAATTTTCAAGACTGAGGAGAATGTTTCCTGTGAATTCTCAAGATCTTGCACTTGGGTTCCTAGTGATGAAAGAAATCAAAGCACCATCAAAACTCATCTCTGTGCTGGGGTGAGTTATGTACTGAAATTTTCAAAGGCAGAGGCAAAATCGCTAGTGACAGTGATCACAAAAGAAGGATATATAACTCTCTTTTATAACTGCAATAAGTGACTGAAAGTGTCTTCTTCAGTTTCTCTCTTTACAGGGTAAATCATCTTGCCCTAGTTTGTCTAGCATACTTGTCTCCCATGAGAGAGACTGAAAATAGCTAGTAATGTCTCTTTGTGGTCACATCTTAACAAAACTAAAGGATGTTTTAATCCTCAGCCATGTTTTTTTTTTCCTAATGTTTCCACAAATTTGTCTTTACTTTTTACTTCCTTTAGGGTAATACCAGTATCCACTCTGTGTCAGCTTCATTATCTATGAACTGCACATAGATTGAAAAGAAGCAACCCTAACATCTAATAAAAAGGATAGAAGACTGCAAATGCTATATGAACTCACAATATATCAGAAACAATTTGAAGTTATAAAAACATAAAGACTTTCACTGGGGAAATGAGAGGATGAGACAGTAAAAGATTTTTAATTTTTCTACGTTACTTTCTCCAAGCTAAAGAGCTAATAGCAGTAATAATAATTATTATTTTTATCCTAGTATCACGGTTGAGAAATCTGCCTTGACAAGATTTTTTAAAAAATGGGCCTAAGATCTATAGCAAAAAATGTAAAAATTTAATTTAAACTTGGGTGTTGAAAGAGAGTTTAAGATGGCTGACTAGATGCAGCTAATACACAGCTTTTCCTTGAAGAGGAACCAAAACGTCAAGTAGATATAGTTACACTTCAAATAGATCATGTAAGTGAGGACACTGGAATTCAGCAGAGAAATAATGAAAGAAGTAAAACACAAAAAGAAGCAAAACACAAAAAGAAGCAAAAGAAGAAGAAAGCGAGTCTGCCTGCTTGACTGGGATCACTGAGAGCTGGGAGCGGCTCCCAGACCTAGGGAAGGGGTAAGTGAAAAACTCCCAGGGTTCCACATTCCTACAACAGAGTTTTGTAATCCTAGCTACGGGAGTGCTCCTTAAGCCTTGCAGACCTCCAGGATGGCACAGAGAGCTAGCTGCCTGGAGACTGCACAAAAGCATTGCTCGAACTCACACGGAGTTCCATACACTTTCTAGCTCTGAGCATCTCAAGTACGGTGCCATTTTGAGAGCCCATCCCCCAAAGCTCTGAATCCTGTCCTGGGGCTGCCACTTCCTCTTCCACCACCAGCTACAGACCAGAGAGGGAGAGGGGAGGCTGGATGTTTTCATGTGACCTAAGGACAAATATTGCCACCACTGTATTGGGTTGTGTCAAAACTGGGGTGTGAGCAAACCAGTGCCCACACCTGCCTGTCTCCTCAGTGGCTGCCTGTTTAGCTCTCCCATTGAGGGCTCTTGCCCTTCCTGGTGGCAAGCCTACAGAACAGCCCTGCTGCTCTCACCTTAGTATTCTGCCAGCAGCTTGGGGATGAGACTGCCCCTCCCTGTCACAGTCAGCAGCTGAACTCAGGGGGCCTAAGGACAAGTCCACAGGCCTCGTTTCATCGCCCCAGGCCACTAGCAAGCCATCTAGGAGGCTGGGAATGAGCTTTGCAATCCACATTCAAGCAGGGGAGTAGTCGCCGTTGTTAAGACTAAGAAGAAAGTGTCATGTGGATTCATGTTGCTGTGTGGAGTTGAGCATGCCACTCTTGATGGGACCAGATCAGGAAGGGTGTTATTTGCAATCCCTGACTTCGATCCCAGGCAGAGTGTTGTAGCCTGGGACAATTTTGATATATGAGCGCAGACTACTTGGGCCTTCTCTGGCTATTTTGGTTTGTGGATGGCTGCCAATAGGAGACCCAGAGGGTCAAAGCAGTGGGAGCTAGGTGGGACCCACTACTGCCTGCTAGGCTGTGGAATCCATGCTGCCATATTCCCCCCATGTGAATTCTTTAGAGGCACCCTTGTTCATCCCTGTAACATTGCTCCCTGACCTCTGTTGCAGATGGCGTCTTTGCCCACTATCAGGGAGCCTGAAAACAAGCTTGCCAAACCTAGTCCTGTGCAACTTAGCTCTTCCACACTTGTCTTGGAGGCAGAACAAGGGACATGTACCCCTTAGAGTTCCCCAGACCCACCCATCACCTATGACATCTGAGTATTTCTGATTAAAAAAGGGCAAGCATAAAGCCCAAGGCCACCAGAACAGCTGCCTCTCTCCTGCAAGCACCACCTACTGGCTGGGAGGTCAAATTGCACTGTCCATTACAACATCTGCTGACACAATTGCACAATGCTGGGTTAAGAGACAAGCTTTCCATGACCTCAGTTACCACCATCCCCTACAACACTTCAGCTACTCAGGAGGCACTGAGCCCACTCACCCATCTGGTAAATTACTACTACAGCTGGCATTTGAGAAAGCCATCACACCAAGGCTATTTATTAATATAACCAAGGAAATCATACAGAGTCCATGTCACTCCCCACCCACTCCTTGTCAGGGTGGGTACTTGTGCCTGACAGCTTCATCCAACTATCCCGCCACCCCTGGGGCCGAGACCTGAGCTTAGGCCACTGTGTATCCCACAGACCAGCCCACTGCTTGAGGCACCAAAGAGAGAGATCAAGCATAAACCTGTGTGCTACTGCCATACCTAGTTTTCACCTGCAAGCATCACCTATGAGCCTAGAGGTCAGATTGCACAACTGAATATACGTCTGCTGATACAAGAACATGATGCTGAGGACTGAGATAAGCTTTCTGAGATTTCTGTCACCAGAGCCCCACAGAAGGCAGTGAGCCTGATCAAATGCCCAGCACAACACTATTAGAACCAGCACAGAGGTTATCTATAACCAAGGAACTCATATAGACTCTTTGCCACTCAAAGTACCTAGAACCAAAGCCAAATGACCCTACACAAGGTACATTATAGTCACAGCCTCAAGGGGAAAAAATATACATCCAATTAAAAGTAAATTCAAAAGTAATAAGATGGAGGAGGAAGAGGAGGAGAAGTAAGAAGAAGAAGAAGGAAGAAGAAAGAAGAAAGAAGGAAAAAGGAAGAAGAAAGAAGGAAAAAGGAAGAAGGAAGAAGGAAGAAAGAAGAAAGAAGAAAGAAGAAAGAAGAAAGAAGAAAGAAGAAGAAGAAGAAGAAGAAATAGTTTATCCAGATAAGAAGGAACTAGATATTCTGGAATTATGAAAAAAAGAGTGTTGCAACACTCCCCAAAGGATTACATTAACTCTTCAGCAATGGATCCTAGCCAAGCTGAAGTCTTTGAAATACCAGATAAAGAATTCAAAATATTGATTTTAAAGAAGCTCACTAAGACCCAAGAGAAAGTTGAAAACCAACAAAAAGAAATCAGAAAAACAATTCAGGATATGACTGAAAAATTTACTAAAGAAATAGATATTTTAAAAAATAAAACAGAACTTCCAGAAATGAAAAATTCATTGAAAGAATCACAAATAAAGTTGAAAGCTTTGAGAATAGACTTGACCAGGCAGAGAAAAAAATGGAAGACTAGAAACAGCCTGCCAGCATGCCACTCTCAAAGAAAGAAGTGAAAATTACAGGCAGCTGCCTACATACAGATTGCTCTTCTCAGAAGGAACATTGTGAAATCACAGAGAAGCAAAGCAGAACACTCAGTATGGGGAAAAAAAATAAGATGATGTGGTGATACATTTGACAAGATCAAAGTAAATAACAGGAAGAATAGTAGGATAGAGAGCTGGGATACCACTCTTACTTACCCTGCATGCACTGGACAAGTTGCAAAAGGGCTCTCTCCACCACCACAGACCTCTACCTGTGCCTAGGGACCTGCCTGGAGTCTGCGTGGAGTCATTTGCAGAAGACAACAGGCACAGTGGGGATCAGGCAGCAGCTAAAGCCATCCTCAGCTCTCAGGTGCACAGCACCAGTTCAGCACAGGACTCAGCTTTGCGGCGGTGGCCTTGACATCACCCCCTCAGACTAGGGAGGGAGTGGACTAGCTGGAGGCTTTCCTGAGCTGTATCACGTGTATGAAAGCCAAGCACCCCTCTCCTATAGCCCAACAGGATCTGAGTATGGGAATTGACTCAGGCACAGTAGGTTCCAAACTAGGAGGCTTTGGGTGACTGCTTCAGTGGGTTATGGTGGGGACAGGGAAAATTTCGTGGACCCTGGGCCACTGGAACTGACCTCTGCCCATATGACTTGGCATCTGCATGGTCCCCGAGTCTGTGAAACATCCCACCACTTGCCTGGCCCCAGCTCTACCCTTCAGGCCCCAACTGCCTCCTGTCTTCTTGGCCTTGACCCTGTCCTCTAGATCCGATCAGCCCTGCCACCTGCACAGCCCTGCTTCCTGTTCTGAGGCTCTGCTCAGAAGTCCTGCTTCTGGCTACTCCCCATTCCCAGCTCTGAGGCTCTCATGTCAGAAGCCAAGCCTCTGCCTCTGTGCCTCCAGAGCTCCTGCCAGGTCCAGGACACCACCCCAAAACTCCAGCACTGCATCTGGGCCCCAAAACCCCACCCTGGAGCCTTCACCACCACCACAGTGCTGGAGGAACTACTCCAAAGTCCATCACCACACCAGGGACCCCCCTAGCTTCTAGCCACCAATACACCACAACCTGATTCGAGTAAATGCTCACAGCCCGGGAATCCATGATCACTGCCTAGATAGCCCCACCCAGGTGCTACTGTCAGCTCTGCATGGAGACCCCAGGTGGAGAAATTCCCATAACATCAGCCTCAGTGAAGTGCATCTCACTAAGGTCCCAACTCAAACATCCTACAATTATCTGGTGAATGACCCAGCACCCAGCACAAACAGCATCTGGCACAGGCTTGAAGAGAGGTAATCACAGATGAACAGAACAAATCAGAACACTGTATTATAGGCTTCTAATGCACACGCCCTTTTCCTGTCATGTCAGCATTCTAGAATAAGAAAAAAAGTACCTTCTGGGGACCTCCCCTTTTTCTAATCAATCAGGAAAGTTCCCAGCAAAGAGCAGGTGTCCTGCAAACCTATTAGTCCTGAATTGAGAAAAGAGGTTTCAGATGAGAAGAAACCAGCAAAAGAACATTGAAAACATGAAAAATCAAAATAGATCAACACCCCCAATGGATCACAATGGAGCTACAGTAGTAAACTTCAAGTACAAAGAAATTGTTCAGATAAAAGAAATGAAATTCAGAATATGGATGGCAAATAAGATGAATAGAATTGAAGAGAAAGTTGAAAACCAACAAAAAGAAGCCAAAATAGTATTTCAGGAAATTAATGAAACAGTCACTAAAGAGCTAGACAACATAAGGAAGGATATAACAACTTAAAGAAATGAAAGAGTCATTTAGGAAATTTCAAAACATAGCAGAAATCTTCAACAACAGATTAAACAAAGGAGAAGAAAGAATCTCAGGGCTTGAAGATAAGGCTCTCGAGATAACCCATTTGCCTCATTTAGAGAGGCAAAGAAGAGAATAAAAAAGACACAGCAATCAGTTAGATAGATATGGTACTATAGAAGCAAGCTAATATATGAATTATAGGTATCCCTGAGGGAAAAGAAGAAAGAGCTACAAATGTGGAAAATCTATTTGAGGGACTTATTGAGGAAAATATCCTTGGTATCACCAGAGATCTAGACATCCAGATACAAGGTGATCATCAAGCCCTGGGAAGATTATAGAAAATAGGACATCTCCAAGACACATAGTAATCAACCTGGCCAAAGTTAAAATGAAAGAGAAAATTTTACAAGCAGCTAGACTTAAGCAACAACTGATCTACAAGGGAAAACCCATCAGGCAAACAGTAGACTTCTCAGTGGAAACCTTATAAGCAAAAAGGGAATGGGGCCCCATCTTTGATCTTCTTTAACACAGCAACTACCAGACTAGAATTTTGTATCCTGCAAAACTAAGTTTTACTATTGATGGAAAAATTAAGTCTTTTTAAGACAAGCAAACACTGAGGGAATTTTTCATGACCAGACGTGCTCTATAGGAATTCTCAAAACTGCATTATACACAAATCAGCACAATAGATACCCACCAGTATAAACTCACCCAAAATAGCTAAAGTCCACAACTCCTATAAAACAATAGCACAAGAAAGAAAACAAAGCAGTATGTTACTACCCTGTATGATGAAGAGAATAGCCCCCCAAATATCAATTCTATCTCTTAAGGTTAACAGTTTAAATGAGCCACTCAAAAAACATAGGCCAAATGAATGGATGAAAAAACACAACCCATGTATCTGCTGCCTCCAGGAGATACACATAAATCCCAACAATGCACGCAGGCTCAAAGTGAAAGGATGAAAAAAAAAATATTGCATGCAAATGGAAACCAAAAGAGAGCAGGTGTAGCCATTTTCATATCAGACAAAGTTGACTTTTCATCAACAATGGTAAAGAAAGACAAAGATGGTCATTATATGATGGTAAAGAGAGCAATTCAACAAGAAGACATAATAAGCCTAAGTATATATACACCTAACATAGGAGCTCCTGGAAAAATAAAACAAATTCCACTGGAGCTAACCAAGGAAATAAACAATTGTATCATAATTGCTAAGGACTTCAACAATCCACTATTAGAGCTGGACATATCATCAAAACAGAAAATAAATAAAGTAACACTGGATTTAAATGGGACCATGAAAAAATGAACCTAATGGATATTTACAGAACATTCTAACCCCAAACTAGTGAATATACATGCTTCTCATTCTCCAAGACTGATCACAACTTAGGCCACAAAACACGTCTTGACAAAATTTAGAAATTTGAAATCATACCATGTATCTTCTCATACCATGATGGATTAAAACTAGAAATCAATTCTAAGAGTAACACTCAGTTCTTCACAAAGTCATGGAAATTAAACAACCGACTACTGAACAATTATTGGGTCAATAATGAAATTTAAATGGAAATCAAAAGATTCCTTGAACCAAACAACAAAGGAGACACAAGCTATCAAAATCTATGAGACTCAGCAAAAGCCTACCTAAGCGGAAAATTCATAGCTTTAAATTCATAGCTTTAAATTCCAAAAGTCAGAAAGATCACAAATTAACAGCTTAATGTCACATCTCAAGGAACTAGAAAGGGAAGAGCAAACCAAACCCAAAGCCAAAAGAAGAAATGAAATAGCAAAGGACAAAGCAGACCTAAATGAAATGGAAAATAAAACAAAATACACAAGTTTAGTGAAACAAAAAGTTGGTTCTTTGAAAAGATAAACAAGATTCATAGACCTTTTTATAGATTAACCAGGAATAGAAGAGAAAGGACCCAAATAAACCCAATCACAAATGAAAAAGGAGATAGTACAACTGATAGCACAGTAATATAAAATATCATCCATGAACACTACAAAAATCTCTATACACATAAACTAAAAAGCATAGAGGAAATGGACAAATTCCTGGTAATACACAACTTTCCAAGGTTCAATCAGGAAGAAATAGAGCTCCTGAAAAGACCAATAATGACCAGTGACATTGAAGCAGTAATAAAAGGTCTTCCAACAACAATGAAAAAGTCCTGGACCAGATGAATTCACAGGCAAATTCTCTGAATTCTACCAGATCTACACAAATGAACTATTATGTATATCATAGAAATTATTCCATAACATTGAGAAGGAAGGAATCCTCCCAACTCATTCTATGAACCCAGTATCACCTTGATACCAAAGCCAGGTAAGGACAAAACAAAAAAAGAAATCTATAGGCCAATATCCCTGAGGAATATTGATGCAAAAAGTCTCCATAACATATTAGCAAAACAAATTCAATAACACATCATAAAAAAAGAAAAATCCATCACTACCAAATGGGCTTCAACTCGGGGATGCAAGGATGATTCAACATATGTAAATAAGGAGCTGGAGACTATTATTCTAAGTGAAGTATCTCAAGAATGGAAAAACAAACACCACATGTACTCTCTAATAAGTTGGAACTAACTTGTTGACACACATGTGCACAGAGGGAAGCAAAAGTCATTGGAAATCAAGCAGGGGGGTAGAGGGAATGAGGGGAGAAGCACAAACCCATCTAATGGGTAAATGAGCATTATTTGGGTGATGGGAACATTTATACCCCTGACTCAGGCCATGTATCATAAACATTTGTATCCCTTAATATTTTGAAATTAAAAAAAAAGAATAGACTTGACCAAGAAGAAGTAAGAAACTCAGAGTTTGAAGACAAATCTTTTGAATTAACCAGGTCAGACAAAAATAAATAAAGTAGAAAACAGATAAACAAAGACTTTGAGAAGAGATTATGTAAAACAACTGAATGTATGAATCATAGGTATTCCTGAAGGAGAAGAAAAAGTATAAAGCTTGAAAAAATTATTTCAAACTTGATTATTTGAGGAAATAATTGAAAATAACTTCCCTAGTCTTGCTAGAGATTTAGACATCCAAATGCATCTCCAGGTAGAGTTCTCTGCAAGATGGACTTCATCAAGACATGTAGTCATCAGACTATCTAAAGTCAATGTAAAAGAAAAAAATCCTAAAATTCACAAGGGAAAAGTGTCTAATCACCTATAAAGGTCATGTCCCCTCAGAATAACAGTGGACTTCTCATCAGAAACCATACAAGCCAGAACAGACTAGGGTCCTATTTTCAAACTTCTTAAATTTAAAAAGGTGTCAAACATAAATTTTTTATACTCCTAAACTAAGCTTCATAAATGAAGGAGTAATAAAATTTTTCCCAGAAAAATGTTAAGAAAATTTGTCACCACTACATTAGTCCTACAAGAAATGCTTAAAGAAGTTCTGAATATGGAAGTAAAAGGTTAATACTCACCAGGATAAAAACACATGAAAGCACAAAACTCACAGGTCTTATAGCGTATGTGCTGCTGAAGTGAACACAGCTCACAGGTCTTATAAAAGAATAACACAATTGAGACTACAAAGCAACTAGGTAACAATTAGCACTATGACAGGAACAAAACCTCACATATTGATATTAGCTTTGAATATAAATGGATTGAATGCTCCACTTAACAGATATTCATTGGTGGAATGAATTTTTTAAAAAGTATTCAATTATATGCTGCTTACAAGAAACTCACCTAACTCGTAAAAAAACACTTAACAGACTCAAGGTAAAGGAGTGGAAAAAGATATTCCATGCAAACAGAAACCAAAACTCCCCAACAGTAGCTATAATTACATCCAATAAACAGACTTTATATCAACAACAGTCAAAAAGACAAAGAAGGTCATTATATAATGATAAAGGGATCAACTCAAAAAGAAGAGTTGACAATCCTAAATATATATATACACCCAACAACAGAACATTCAGATTCATAAAATAAATACTAATAGACTTAAGAAAAGAGATAGACAATAATACAATAATAGTGGGAGATGTCAACATCCCACTGACAGCACTAGGTAGATCATATAGGCAGAAAAGCAACAAACATTGGACTCAAATTGGACTCTAGAACAAATAGACTTAGCAGACATTTACAGAATATTCTACCCAACAACCAGAATATACATTCTTCCCGTCAGCATGTGAAATATTTTCCAGGATAGACCATATGTTACGCTACAAAAGAAGTCTCAATAAATTGAAAAAAAACAAAATTATATCAAGTGTCTATTCAGATGACAGATTTTAATGATAGCATTAGAACAGTAACAACTATATGCCAATATTTTATAAAAACTAGGTGAAATGAATTTATATGTAGTTGGTATCCATCTTTTCATTTCTGTCATTGTTAATTTTCATCTTTTCTGATCATCTGAACAGAAATATGACTATTTTGCTATGTGGCTTTTTAAAAAAAATTTTCATGCTTTATTATTTTAAATTAGGTTTTATTTTCTATTTAAATATGTCACTTATTTTTATTTTTTGTGCATTTGTACATTTATTGTTATTATTTTCTAATTTCTTGCAATAGACATATAGCTCATAAATTCTGAGGCTTCCTACATATCTAATATAAATATATAAGGCTATAAATTTCCATCAAATCACTGATTTTCTTGCATATTTCAGATTTTCCTACATGTTTGCATGGTCATTCACATCTAGGTACATTTCAAAATTTTTCATTTTTTTTTAATACCATGGGTTTCTTGGCAATATATTTTAAAATTGTCATTTGTTTAAATTTTTTTCATTTTCTAATTAAGCTCTAATTTCATTGTGAATTTCTAGAGCTTGTGGTATGCTTCCTACACATTCTTTACATCTCTAGAGGATTTGTGGCCAAATTGTGGTCTCTTTTTGTATACATTTTATATTCATGATGTTTCATGAAACAAAGGTCAAAACTATTTGCATTTTTCAAACCTTTTATACCTTTGAAGTAATTTTTTGTAATTATCAATTTATTGATAATCAAGAGTATTGAAATTTCTAATCCTAAAGTTTAATTTCTCACTGTCCCCATCTATTATTTTTTGTTTTATATATTTCAAAGCTTTTTTGTTAGATCAATAGTTTGAAATTATTATATATACAATTTACTTTTTATAACTTATAGAAAACCTTCTTCCTGTTGACAATTTTGTCTTAAAGTCTATGCCATCTAATGTTAATATGACTTTGACAATTTTATTTTGGCTAGCATTTGCCTGATATACCTTTTATTTTCTTTTTGCTTTCAATCTTTGAAAGCCCTTATGTTTCATGTGTGAATCATGTGTGAATCATATCTATATTTGGATTTTTTAAAATTGAAATATCATCTATGTCTTTTAACCATGAGTTTAGAAAATTTATATTCATTATAATATTGCTACATTGGACCTGTTACTATCATTTTTATTTAAGTTACTAAATTTTATTTTTTAACCCTTTCTTGCTCTCTTTGGTACCTATATTTCCTCCTAATAAAAAAAGTAAGCATATTTTCACATTCATTGTTCTACCCCCATTTCTTCACATTGATATAATCTAGAGATTTAATTACATCTTCTTTTTGACATTTTGCTTTTTCTTTTGGTGTTGTCTTAAAACACAGAGACACACACACGAACTTTCCCAAGATATTTACCACCTTTATTTATATATCTTTTGTAACATTTTTTGGATTTTGGTCTTATTAAGTACTTCATCCAAGGAGTATTTTCACTGTGGATGTTTGTGTAGCAAAGTTTCTAAAGACTTGTCAGCTTGAGAATAGTGTTTATATGACTTTATATTGAAATAGCTTTCTTTGGATACAATTTTTGCTTCATTGTTTTCAATCAATACTTCAGAAGCATAATACCATTGCCTTTTTGCTTCCAGTGTTTGTATTGAGAAATTTAATGTATATCCAATCTTTATTCCTTTAGGTATGTTCTACTCTCTCTGTAAATTTTTAGAATTTAGAATTTTTGTCTTTTTAAAGTTTTTATTTTATTATAAATCAATAATTTATAATTGTACATATTTATGGGGTACAAAATAACACTATGGTTTATGAATGAAATTTGGAATAAAATTAAGTGAATTAACATATCCATCACTTCAAATATTTATTATTTTTTGTTCTGAGAAAAGTTGAAATTTACCCTCTTGGCAATTTTGAAATTACAATACACTAATTACTATAGTCACCATTCTGTGCAATAGATCTCATAAAAACAAAAATTTATTCCTCCTGAGATTTTTTGCACTTGACCATCATCTCCCCATTCTCCCAGCCTCCAATATCTGTAACCACCATTCTACTCTCTGCTTCTGAGTTATTGTTTCAGATTCCACATATAAGTGAGATTGTGTTGTATTTGTCTTTCTATGCCTGGCTTATTTTACTTAGCATAATGTTCTATTTCATATCTGTTGTCACAAATGGCAGATTTTCCTATATTTTTAAAGGCTGAATAATATTCCTTTATGTATATATACCATATTTTATTTATTCATTCATCTGTTGATGGGCATTTAGGCTTATTTCATAACTTAGCTATTGTGAATAAGGCTGCAATAAACCAGGGAGTGCAAACATCTCTTTAGCAAAACTGACATCAAATCTTTTTGGTTAAGTACCCAGAAGTGGGATTGCTGGATCATATGGCAATTATATTTTTAATTTTTTGAGGGACCTCTATATAATTTTTTATATGACTGTACTAATTTCATTTCCACAGTATACAAGGGTTCCTTTTCCTCCACCTTCTCACCAATACATATCTTTCACCTTTTTGATAATATATATTCTAACAGGTATAAGATGATATCTCATTGTGATTTTAATTTGTACTTTTCAAATAATTATAAAAAATGTAGAGCACTTTTGCAATGTATCTGTTGGTCATTTGCCTGTCTTCTTTTAAAAAAGATCATCTATTCCAGTCCCTAGCTCATTTTTTAATTTTTTTATTTCAAAATATTATGGGCATACAAATGTTTACATTACATATATTGCCTTTGCCCCACCTAGTCAGAGCTACAAGCGTGTCCATCCCCCAGACAGTGCTCACCACATTCATTAGATGTGAATATACCCATCCTCTGTTCCTCTCCCATTTTATAATTTTTTCTTTTTTGGTTCTTTGCTATTGAGTTGAGTTCCTTATGTATTTTCTATATTAACCCCATATCAGATACATGGCTTATTTTCTCCCAATCCTTATGTTTTCTCTTTACACTGTTGTTTCCTTTAGCACTAGAAATTTTTTATTTTTATATAATCTCATTTGCCTGTTTTTGCTTTGCCTATGTTTTAGGGGTCAAATGAAAAAAAATCATTGCCCAGACCAATGTTGTATAGTTTTTCCTCAATGTTTTCATCTAATAGTTTAGTAGTTTTTGGTCTTATATTTAAATCTTTAATATATTTTAAGTCAATTTTTTGATAAGGTGTGATAGATATAAAAGTCAAATTTTACTCTTCTGCCTGTGGATACCCAGTTTCCCCAATACCTGAAGGAACTATCCTTTTCCCATTATATAATATTGGCACCTTATTCAGAAATCAATTGACCATACATATGTGGGTTTATTTGGGGGCTCTTTATTCTGTTACATGGGTTGGTGTGTCTATTTTTATGCTGGTACCATACAGTTTTAATTATCATAGCTTTGTGGTATAGTTTGAAATCTCAGAGCATGATACCTTCAGGTTTGTTCTTTTTACTGATGATTTTCTTGGCTATTCAAGGTATTTTTGACTTCATATAAATTTTAGTATTTTTTATAATCCTATGAAAAATGACATTGAAATTTTGATAGAGATTACACTAAATCTGTAGATTTCTTTGGATAATATGGACATTTAAAAATATTAATATTCAAATCCATGAACATAGGATAATTTTTCATTTATTCATGTCTTCAATTTCTTTTATCAACATTCTATACTTTCAGTGTACAGGTCTTTCTCCTCCTTGGTTAAATTTATTTCTAAATATTTTATTATT